>BMAO01012536.1:0-239178 GCA_019973975.1 Trichonephila clavata | reverse complement strand
GCGAGAAATACCTAGCATCTTTGAAATTGCATGGTAAACACTTTGTCGACACTTCCAAGCATACATTAGCGTTGATAGATGCAATTGTGGATAATAATTTTAAATGTTGCTGAATAGAAGCACTTGCTGTAAGCGATGATGTAATTAAACAATGCACGCTTTCTATTAAATTTATTTTTTGTGTTCTTTTCTCAATATGTCACTTGTGTGAAAACATTTCTATATAAAAGTATTTAATCTAGGTATATTAATATATGTATCTGGTTATATATTTAAGTTTGTACTGTTAGTTCAGAAATCTATATAATTTATATTTGTAACCTACAAATTTATATTAGTAACCTTTATATTTTATATTTGTTTGGAAAAAGTAACACCTCCACTATATAATAGAAAAATAATTTACATTGAACACACACATATAGATTTGACATGTGAATTAAAAAAAACCCACTTCTTTAGGAAATTATAATTGTACGGGGAATATCACTATTTAAACTATAAGGGAGTGAGAATGAGTGTTTTTTACCAACACACTGTTAAGCAACGTAAAGGCTATTGGGGACTTCACCTCGTAATTTGAACCATTGTCAAGTGACTGCCATGTTACCTGAACTGGCACCGCCTCTCCGAGCTACCCCACCACACCAAGTGAAGGATTTTAAACCTCTACCGCTTATATCACCCATCGGACTCGAGCATCAGCCCTCTATACGGCGGGTCTTCTATGGCACTAGGACTTGAAATCATGACACGTCGGTGATGAGTCCGGGACCATGGCCACTAGGCTACCAGAGCCAGATTTGGAGTACAAGACTCTTTAGCATATTTTTAAGAAATTCCTTCATCTTCGAACAAGGTTAAGGATAAATTAGAATGATTGTTGCGATCATTGATGTAATTATAATTAGCACAGCAGAGCTGTTATCAGTGGAATTTTTCATATCAGTTCTTCAGGTGGTTATTATTATTATTATTATTATTATTTTATTGTTACTTTTTGTAAATACATTTTTTCTTATCGTTATACCTCATGATAAAAGCTTATTTCCCCCAAGAGGTACCTGAGGGCATATTGTCGTTTGATATATTGCGGCACTTGATCACGTTTTATGTATAGTCAAATTAAACTCAAACTTAGTATTAAGACATAAAATGTAGAGTCCATTGATTTATGTTACTTCATTATCTCAAAAGGAATTTAATTGCTAAAAGTGGAAGTACAACGGGTCTATCCGCGAACCTGTAACTAATCCTCTAGGGTAAATTTATTTCTTTTTAACTGTTGTTCTATTGAAAACCTTCTCTTAAAGAAGAAGACTCGAGTTATCAAATGAATGGTTCTATTTAAGCATTGACTTTTAGATACGAGAACTAGTAGAATAGTTGGGAGCTAGTCGAGAGTTATTCAACGAGTAATTTCCGGATGACTGAATATTGCTAATTGATGATTAAGTCATAAGATAGAGATTAATAATAACGATCGGAAGTCGCACAACTAATAACAGAGGTATGGTAAATTAAACCGTAGACGCCCAAAGAGTTCTAAGAGTAAATGAATTAGATTATACTCAAATATTAAGTATCCTTATACCCAGGTGATTACTCTTATACTTAGAAATAGTGTGCATTTTCTACCCTGTGAGTTATTTCAATTTAAGTAAAAGACATGATAAAAAAAAATTGAACTGATTATGGCTGATCTTTTCTCGAAACCCCAAACACTAATAACATCTGCACGAGCCGAGTTACTTCAGAAGGTAGTCACAAAGTAGCTGAAAAACTAGGACGCTCGAAAGATCGGTCTAGTTTTCGACACACACAAATTTTATTGTACTTATGGCATTACTTTCTGGTAAAATTCATATTCGATGCTGCTCCTCATAACGAAATATGCTAGATTCATTTCAGATTTTCACTCTTCTTTGATCCATTAAATTGTATTAAATCTCCCTTTTCTGAAATCAGTCAGTTAAATTAATCTTTTAGAGTGACAAATAATCAATGATATAATTAAAGGAAATAATTTTAAGCCTTGGAACAGGGAGATTACGGTTCTAGAGGAAATTCAACGAATGGTTTTAGTGCAAGAGCTATTTCGGTCTATACTGCAAAGTTCTATGATGTTAGAGAAATGTTAACACTTTCATATGGTATTGAATGTTTAAATTAATTGTTGCATGATGTGATGCTTGTAATTTAGTATGTGTTTGCGTTACTAATGCACTTAAATTCACCATTCAACGTAAAATATTATATGTTACATTTCAAATAGACTAAATTAATTCATATTTCACAAACTTATTGCTGTAAGTGTGATGTCACGGAAAATTAGCACGTATAATTTGTCTCGCTAATATGAAAAGACTAGAGAAACACTTTCACGACTAAGGGAAGCATTTTTCCTTATTTTAAAAAAATAGCGATTGTCTCTCTCTATTTAACCTTATTTTTATTTTTAATTCTGAATATCAAAATGGAATTTATGCTGAAAGTAATTACCTTAACGTATACGCTTGGGAAAAACCCCTATCGAATCGATTGGTGCCAATAGTAAAACATTTGTGGGCTGTATTCTTACTTATTTTAGTTTATTGTGCGTGAAACAATACATCAAAAACTGTAATGTTTTAGTAAAAGCAGATGCCATTACTGTAAGAAAGATGTCATATATGATTTTGAGATATATTCTTCGAAGTGTGTGTATGGAATGGGTTCCACGAAAACACTTTCTAGTTCTAGAGGTTCCACGAAAGCACCTTCAAGTTCTAGGGGTTTCGTGAATTGAAAAAGTTTGAAGACCACTGCCTTATGTGATTCAAGTATATTCGAAGCGCTAAAAGTAAGGTGTAGATTTTTTTAGACCTCCAGATATCGCATACAGCCATTAGAAGGAAAAGGCTGGAATAATTACGTGAAAATTTATTCTACAAGATGGCGTAAGACTGCATAAGTCAATAAAACTAAACCTGTATTGGCAATCAGCGCATTATGGAATGCGCAAATCCCATATCAACCCCTATTGGATTTTCATTTTTTTTTAACCTTTCAAGAAATGCTTGCCAAGGAAATGCTTCGCTTATAAGGAGGAATTACAAGACACCATTTTGGACTACTTCATGCAGCACTGTAGAGGGATGTGTAGCTATGTCAATTTGAAATGATTGATTGATATGTTACTTAAATCCCACTACGAAACAACATGAAAGCTATCTATGACGCACCTCGTAAAACCAATGACAAATGGAATGAAAATCTCAATGTTTATGAAATTATATTAAGAAAAATTTAAAAAGAGTAGTGGCTAGAATATGCAGTTTTTCTAGAAGCATAACTTTTTCGTGGGTCCATTTATTTCTCTTTGAATTTTTCGCAGTTTTTTATACCGTTTTTTTTAACAATTAAACAATAGCATTTATAGAAAATATATTTTATTTCACCGAAATTTTATGTTTACATTTAAATTTTAGGGGAGGGAAGAATTTTCTCAAGGAACCATTCACCAAAGAAAATTAAATTTAATGGTGAATTTTTGCCATGAAAAGAAAGAAGTACGTTGCAAACCCAATGGGAATAACATTCTGCGCACATAAGGGTTACTCCTTGTCCCTTTCTGTTACATTCCTATGTAGTCTATAGTGGGAAAGTACTTGCAAATTTCCTATACTGACTAAGCACACATCATCCGGAACTACACAATTCTTCTTTGGAAGCTAAAAGGCATCTTATTTTCTTGAAGAATAATCGGTCTATTAACGGGACGAACTAAGCTATATGGAATGTTAGTTGGTCTAAACATCTATTTCTTTTGTACACATTGCCACATTATGAAATATTTGATGGCAAAGGTTCGTAAGAAAATAAAGATACGATGCAGAACTTTTTTCTTATTTGGTATCTTTCTTTACTTTAATCGAAGCTGTTAAGTGAAGGATGGAAACATCTCAACACCTAACGGGTGTAAACGCTTGTGACGCGGTCCGGCCACACCCTGTTTTGGAGTGTAACTGTTTTGTGTACAGTGTGGGGGTGAAAAACAAAGAGCTTTTGCAGTTTACTGTGTTGTGTTCTTCTTGAGTCGTGTCAATTCATTTGGTGACACCGCTATCGACCACTTTTAGTGATAACACTTAGTTGGTAATTGCTTAGCCTTAAAACATTCAGCTTGCACGACGAATCCGTGGTGAACGTGCTTAAATTAAAGCGAGAAATTTAAAAAAAAAGAAGCAATCAACCTCTTTCATGACATCATTACATACAGTGACAGCTTTTGGACAAAGTACTTTTTCTTTAGTACCATCTTTTTTGTTCGATTACAGATGTCATAATCACTGGATTATGTGCAGTAGCACAAAACTGAAGCGTGTGAATTAGTCTTTCTATCATTATAATTGCAAAGGTCAACATGTTATAATGGGTTTCACACTTCGCACAGGTGTATTTTGTAAGATATCATGTAGATGGGAAGCAATCTTCCCAAGACCCACGAAAGGCTTAAACATTTCTTCATTTAACGTTTCTTTAATGTTGGCTTGTACATTTATTGTACCTTTATTTATTACCCCTCGCAGAATTGACGAATTCTTTTGTTGAATTGTTGTTGTTACTTACTGCACTCACAATCGACAGTGTCAGATCGAGGCCCTCAGAATTCATCGTGGCAAGAGGACTACAATACATCTGTAGATTTGGCCTCAGCCTTGAACACTATGTAGATGACAGGTTTTTTTGGCTTCATTCTACACAATTTGAGGGATCCCACTCCGGAAAACTGACCAAGGGTCTTCACCTCTCTTTCCTATCATTAACCAGTCGAGAGGACTTTCAAGGACTATATGCTTCACAGACACTATGCATTTATTAACATCCATGACTTCTCTGGGATTTGAAAGCAGGCCCTCAGTACGCTTACCACAATTCTGTCCCCGCGTTCTCTTATAATTAACATCATTACTCAGGCAGTCTTTGATTAAATCAAGTATTACCAGCTTGGGGTTTTGTAATTTTCGAGTAAATAACAACTATATTTTTTTTAAAATTCGAATTTAAAAGCAGATGAGAAACAAAAACATAGAGAACCTTTGATAAAGTCTGCCAGCAAATCCTGCCTTTTGGACTGATCTGTCCGAGACAAACTTGACTGTCATCTTGTTGCCGGTAGATCGGATATCGTCTGGGTTCTTGTAACCACAGAACCGACCCAGGAGAGGGCTCCGTGCTTTCATGGCCATCTCCGGATCTCCAGGTAATCATACACGCAATTATCATGGTTCTCGATCTGGAACGGAAATATAGATAATATAATGTAATATATATATATATTAGCTAAATCTAAACGCTATGACATACAATTTAGTAAAAAATAGTATTATTGAGTTGTACGAAATAAAAAAAATAAACATAAGAATTTGAAATCGAAATATATTGGCTCTAAGCCATTTAGATAAAGATAATATTTCTTGAATTGAATATTTTTTGCAGCACTTTATTTAGGTGTAAAATTAGAATTTCTTCTTTTTTCACAGTAAAAATATTAAAAATAAATAAATAAAACTATTGCAATTTGTTTCAGTTGAATAACTGTGAATATTATTTCTTTTCAAACAATTTATCACAAATTTTTTTTTTGAAATATTACAGAATAGTGATATTGATTTTGATCGAAAATGAATAAGACAGAAAGTAAAACATGCCTTTTCTTATAAATTAAGAGAATCATTTCATAAGATTCTGCACAACTTTAAAAAAAATTTATTATGTGCATTCATACAAAAAGGAATAATTTTTTTTCTTTAAGTACTGCAAATTCATAATGTGTATTAAAAAGAGTAAATAGTTTTTAAATAAATGCTAATTCCTTACGTGTATTAAAAATAGAATTATATCAAAAAGATCTGCCAAAAATCGTCTGCTAATACGCTAGCATTATTTTATAAGACATAGGATGGTAAAAATTCTCTATCTCAAATAAGAACATACACAATCAATAATGATACTATTTTTTCACATAAAAAAATGAAAGATGTTTTAGCAACATTTCTATCTTTAAAAGAATTTCTTCAAAAAGTCAAACTCTAATTTCCTAAAAACTTAGTAACTAAAAAACGCAACATTCTTTTTTGGTTCAACAAGTATTTATAGCGCTGGAGTTTTTGTAGTGAAAAAGAAGTTATTTTATTTTTTTCTTCACTCACGATTATTCAAATATAGTATTTACATTTGAGAAACGTAATTTAAAAGTTTAAACCTTTCATTCATAATACTAATAATGTTATACACTTAACAACTCTATATTCCCAGTATGAATAATAATAATACTATTGTCTTATTAGATTTGAATAAAAACAATTTACCATTGAATAAAGGAATATTTGAGGAAAGAACAAAAAATGAAATAACATTAAAGTCAAAACTAGTAATACAAAAAATAACTCTAATTTGATATTCATATGAATGACTCTGAAAAATTTATTACACTCACTGAACACAATTATTTTTCGCACTTAAACGTACAAATGAAAGAACAAAAAGTTGCTCTCGCTTAAATTAATGATCATTTATTATTCAATAAATTATGTGTAAATGTCAGAGAATTTGAAGATTAATTGATGTTTTCACATAACTATGCATTTTTTTTAATAAGAAAAGTATTCATTAATCATACTGCCTTTATTAAAGTAGAAGTAAAACGAAAAAAAAAGAACACAATTGTTCTTTAAAAAATTATTTAAAAATAATACATTAGCTTGATCTAAGCAAAGAGAAAAGAGAAAATATTCAGAAAAAAATTTTAGATAGTAGAATTTTAGTTTTTCATAAAATAAAACGATTTATTTGTGTATTTTGGTGTGGCGAACTCACCTCAAAAGACTGGAACTTCAGCGCCACCTGATGATTTTCGGGAACAGTAATCCTCCAGGTACATTCTTTGTTTGACCAGTAATCTTCAGGATAATTAGGACTATGTAGGATTCCTTTCTCTTGTACTATGTCACCTCCACAGATAGCTGCGAGCGAAATAAATTGATTATTAAACTAAATTCCACACACAAATAATAACTTTAATCCTTCTAGAGAGAAAAAAATCGTTTGGATAAACACGTATACGGAAATATAAAAACATTAAAACCGTAATTGTTTTATAAATAAAAAAGTAAATAAATCACTATTATGACCCAAAATGGAGGAATTGCAAAAGACTTCCTAGATAGAAGTATAATTAATGGCTTGTTAATCAATGTTTGCGTCTACACGGAATACATTATTTCCATTAACTTCAGTTTGGTTTAAAAATAGCTGAATAGCTGTATATTTAATTCTAGCTGTATAATATTTGTAGAAACAGAACAGTATTCGTTGATATCTATATAGTTATTAACAATCATGTACCATTCACAAGTAAACCCTAAAAAATTTTAAATTCGTTAAAATGCTGAAATAAATTAAAATTTTCAATTTATATAATGAACTTATTTTCTTCCTATTCACTACTTTTAATGCATACAGACTAAGAATATGCTTCCTTAAAAAGGGATTTTTTTAGTTGACTAAAACTTAAACAGATATTTTAATTTATAAACTATGTATGTGTGAATTATCAATCTATATTTTTAATAAAAAATATTTATAAATGAGAATAATTTTTTATTCTCTCAGAAATTATAAGCCTTAACATTCATAAATATTTAGACATTCATATAACGTTAGTATTATTTTGGTACCAAAATAATACAGCTATAAGTAAAATATTAATTTTGCTGTGTGAATATATGATAATACTGAAAATGTAAAAGTTAATGAAAAAGTTGAATTAAAATTACAGAAAATAAAAACTTTAGGAATAATTTTGCAAATGATTTTTACGAATATATTATTAAGAGAAGTGCGAAAATTTCTTTAAATAAAAAGTGAAGAAAAGGACAAAACTGGAGAAATACAATCCTATGAAAAAACCTATGTAATTAAAGTAGGAGCTATACTCAATAAACAGTAGCAGAAAAAACATGATAAAATATTAAGTGTCAAAGGCATTTTATAAATATTCTAATCCATAACATTTATTATTTTGGACTCGGAAAAATATAAATTATAATTGAGCTTTAATAACATGGCCCAAATATAATAAAATAATATTAACATTTGAAAAATATATTAGTAAGAGAAAACACTTTGAAAGTCCAATTTAATATTCAGATAAGTGTATACAGATGGTTGTACAAAAACCACCTTCATACCTGGAATCCCCCTCCCCTTAGTGACGCGCAACATTGGAATGCCATAAATAAATAAAATTTCTAACTAAATCAACCGTGATATAACAAAACTTAATCCGCCATAAAGAAAAATTACCAAAATATTTCCAACAAGGAATAGCTGTTCAATCGGCATAAAAGGATTCTTTACCATTGTAAGTTTAAAAGGGATGTTTTTTCCCTTTAACGTAATTAAAATTTCTACACTTAAAAAATAACGTTTTTTTTTGAGAGAAAGCCAAGAATGAAAAAAAAAAACTTTTCTCTATCCCTCCCTATTCCTATTAAAAAACTATTTCTTGGAGAAAATAGCATGTTCTTTAGGACTTCTTCTTTTCAATATCCTAGAGCTACACCCTTATCAAAAAAACAATATTCCAGGGAAGCTTTGCTTTTCCACCCCACAACTTTACTTTTCTTCGATAACTTGTTTCTTTTCCTAATACATTTTGAAATGATTTAGTTATCATTTTTTTTTTGTTCACTTTGCATAGCACGCGATATCAGACTTATACCTCAGCTTTTTAGATAAAACAATGTATAAGGTTTTGCGTGAAAAATAATGATAAATGCAATTATGTCTCTACATTGAATTCAAAACTGATTTTAGATATGTACTTATAGTTCTATCGTAGAATTTATATAAAATTTCAAATTTGTTTGGGGGGGGGGGAATAGTTGAGTAAAGATGTTCAAATATTAAGATTCTTCAAAATATCTTTCAAAATAAAAAAAAATTCTTATAAATGTACTTTTAAATCAAGCGCATTACATTTACCAAAGTACATTATTATTGTTGAAAAATATGTACTTCTTACAAGAAAGTTCCATCAAAAAGCTAATGTTGTCAAAAGCGAAGCACATCAGCTGATTGGCTGGAAGAACTTGATTACATCTATCATGCGACTGTGCCATCACTTGAATTTATGAAACGATTAACTAGAAACACCTTACTGCATTTGTCCTGTGACTATGACGTCACATGAATTAATAACGGACAATTGCTTATTTTCAATTTGAAAAATTAATCATGCCCCATGTTATTGTAGATCTTTGCATGCTTATATATTTGCTTTTTCTCCAAATATAATACCATACATAGGATTTGAAATGGGACGAGAAGATAATGAAATAAATGAAAAAACTGCAACATTTTCTGCGTGCTGAATCATTTACTGAAGTATAAAAAAATCTAATTCATTATTTCTTTTTCCTCTAAAGATGCTAAAAAATAACTCGAATTAAAATGAAAAGACTATGTGACGAATTTTAAACCGCTTTTTAAAAGTTTATAGCAAACTACTTAAATTTTGGTTTTTTGTTCATTTTCCTCCTTATTTAAATTAAAATTAAAATAAAACAGCGAGTTAATCCACAGAATTTAAAATATTTACTTAATTATTATCGATTTAGTTTTAATACATAACGGTATTTAGGATTAATTTTTAAAGTAAAATTCAATCATAAACGATAATTTCGCATTTTAATTAATATATATCCTAGAGAATCTATTTCGTACTAGAAGAGCCTTAAAGGTCATTTAATTGTCCACCGTTTTGTAGTCCGAGAACTTAACCGCTGTTATTAATTTGGTTCAATATTTGGATTAATACCACGGCTAGTTTACTGTAGAAGTGTAAACAATTATAGATACGTTTTGAGTTTATTAATTCTAATCATATGAATAGAACTTTGAGCAAGTACTTATAAATAAATGGCTTTTGTATAAATATTCAGCTAATATTGAGTTAGTTCAATAAGCTTCAGTAAATGAATAGTTATTTCGAAAATGCAATAGCAGGTTCGTGGAAATACAGGGATAGCTAAAATTGCAAAGCATTTGTAAGCCACTGGAATAGCTAGTTTATTGCCTGGTTGTCCTTGCTAAATTGAATAGGTTAACACAAAATAGACAAATTGTGTTCTGGGGAATGTGAAATTTGAAAGACGCAACTACAGAAACTTTATTCTTAACAATATAGTCAGACCCCAATTTAACGAATTCTTTTATTTCGAAAATTTTGTTTGCTAGTTCAGGGTTATTCGTTATATCGGGGTTCAGACAAAATAGAAAATTTTTGCAGTTACCTTTTAGAAATTCTATAACAAGCATCTACACAAGAGATATCCAGTTAGAATTTACACACTTTTTATTCAACAGCTAACAATACTATTAATGAATTATTACACACCAGTTTATTGGAAATTTTAAAATGCTGGCTAAATAAAAATGTGTGACAATCTTTTTTATTCCTGTCTCGAAATAGTACTTTTTCTATTTTATGCAGTGAAGGAAATACTGTGTCATTTTACATCCTCCTGTTGCATAAGGTATGTTTTCCCAGTTTCCAAACAATGTAAGGCATTAGCAAACTGAACAGTTTTGATAGGAAATTCATTATCATTTCTCCATCAGAATCTCTATTCTCATTGGTTTCGACAAACCAAATATGTATTCAATTTCAATAGCACAGATAAGCAGTCCATCATCAAATGTAACATAATCGTTAAAATCTTAAAATATCCTTTGCATTATGGAGTTGGTCAAGATAAGGAAATAATTTTCTGTCCTATTCAAAACTCCCGATAAGTCACACTCATGACTTAGATGCGCCTGTAATAATGGTCTGCACTCTTTACCGTCCAAATTTGCTGCTTACAAGAAAAGTTTTTCTGTTCCAAACAAAAAGGATATATCATTTGGAAAAAAAAAATCAAAATTTTTCTAATAAAAACTAATAAAAAATTTCAACTGTTGAAATAATTCGTTGATTCAGGGTTTGTTATTCATTAAATATAGGGTTTTTTGCCTTCATTTTAATCGGGGGAAAACAAAAATGCGTTAAATCGAAAAATTCATTAAATAGTGTTCGGTGAATAGACTGTGTATATTTCTTCATTATCCTCAGTTTAACAGGTCACCTAACTGAAGATGGAAAAAAAAATGGTTTTTTACTGATTTGAAATGAATAAATTTTATGCAATACGTTTAATATATATACACATTAAATGAACTTTTTTAATTAATTTTGTTATTCTGTTTAATTTATATATATTTCTGCTTATTTCTTTATTTATAAGCGTCATTTTTATGAGAGATACTAAAGACAAACAAAGCATTTGCGATTGCAATAATATTGAATACCAAGCATATAACCTTAATATAACTATTACAGAGTTAAAAAGCAATAATTAAAAAGTCTTTAAAATATACATCATTTAATTTTGTACATATATATTTGCAATTAAAATAACTTCGTCAAACAAATTCAACATCTAAACAAACATGTACTTTACAATTTTCTAAAATTGGTACAGTCAGTGTTGTTTTCTGTTCTGTTATTAATTTTATTAGTAGGCGTAATTATAAATATTTTAATCATTAATTAATTAATTTTTTTGCTTAAATGATATCTTTTCTTTGTTTAAATTAATAAGGTCAGGAATTTGTTTTGCAAATAAGAAGTCTTGAAAATAAACCTTCAACCTGCTTGCACTTCAGTTTTCTGTCTCACCTGAAATTTCATATAAGATGAATGTATGGATTTGAGAATAATCCAAGACGAAAAGAACAACCAGTCAACTGCGGCTCTCATTCTCTTTTATTTTCCGCAATTCATTTACTACAAACTATGGTGCCAGATGCACCAGTATAAATAGTGGGAGAAATCTGCGTTTTACCGTTGCCATACCAATTAGACATTCAAAAATAATAAAATAAAGAACAATATGCAAATTCCAACAATGTATTTCTGACAAGTAAAGTATAAGCGGACCGTGTTGCTATTGTGATCATGCCACTATTGAACATGCCACATCTGATTTGCATAAAGTTCCTTTCTCCTATGGCATCGACTCTTGCCATAATATATCAATGCAGTGATCTGCTTATTCGAATTTTTTATTATTATTATGATTATTTTTAAGTGTTTTGCACGATTTAATGTTAGATTAATGCTTTGCTAAGGAATTTAATTTTTTAATATTAATGTTTATGTTTCTCTACTTAATTGATCGTGATTTAATTTAATTATAATTCGCCTCAAAAAGAATCTTTAAATACTCACAAAACACTAGTTTAACTGTACAAACTATTTCTATCAATTCTCTCTTGCAATAATTTTACTCATTGTAGTTCAAATTTCATGCTACTCTACCTAACCGGATGTTTTTAGATAATTAATTGCAACATTCACCCACCAGAAACCCATGATCACGAAAAGAACGCCCCATCAATTTCTCAGAGGATTCTTTTTCCCTTTTTGGAACAGACGAACCGCTTCGTCAACCCCGGACAAAGAATCCGTCCCGCTTCAATAAATTGCTCCCAACTTCTTTCTTCATGATTCTCGAACGATTCAGATTCCATTTTTTTTCTCGTCGTCATCGATATCTGTTAGATCTCTGTACCAGAGAGGAGAGGAGAGGAGATATTGCTTCTCCCGACACGACATTTCAAAGTTGTGCCACTATCTTTTTATCGTGATATATGGAGTAGGTTATTTGTTACAGTATCCACCAATTGCATAATTTTCTCATTACAACTTAGGAAATAGTGATATTGAATTTGATTTATCAATGCTAACTACATACTTTTGTTGCTTATATTTTGGTGAAATCAAGATGAAAAAAAGTATAAAGTTGTGAGTGAATTAGTATTTATCAAAACGTCACACTATAAAGCAACAGGAGGGCTATTGGTGATGGACCTCGTAATTTTCAATTGGTGATGGACCTTGGTCAAGCTACGAGGATGACACCTGAGCTAGCAATTCCCTCTCCTGGCTAACACACCACGACAACGAAAGGGCAATGTGCTACGAATAATAAAATATAGTCTAAAAAACACCCCCTTTTATAGTTTATCAAATTAAGTTGAAACTTAATCTTTTAGTCGCCAAATCTGGAATTAGACGCCAAATCTGGAATTACTCGCCAAATCTGGAAATGGGATCAGAAATTAGTCGCCAGATATGGAATGGGATCTAAAAATGGGAAAGCGTCAATCCAGATGATCCTAATCAGGACAATGGAACGAAATTATCAAATTATTGTATTGTCATCGGTCCTGCACACAAGTGAGCAAAATTTCGAATTAATCTGATCTTTTAAAGTGGATAAAATTGAGTTCAAAGATTCCGTTACATACAAGTGAAGCTTATAATAGCTTATAAAAAGCTTAAAAAACGTAATATAAATGGTATTCTAAAAGTGTGCTTGGAAAAGTTGAAACTATTAAGGATTGATTGATTGTTTGATTAGAGTTACACTTAGAAACAAAACGAAGGCGACTGGTGATGAGTCTCGTGATTTTGAACCCCAATTAAGGCATTTTTTACAACATCCGAGCTGGAACCCCACAATCCAAACTTCTCCATCACGTAAACAAGAAGATTTAGAGTTTAGACAATGGAGTAGCTTTAAAGTGCGACGTTAATGAACACTCACTCTCTCTTCAGCCTTCAAAGAATTAACATGTATTAATCCCTCTATATTGAGAGTTTGTAGTGGGACCAAGATTCGAAGCTACGCTTCGACAAATACAATGTCAGCCATGAAATAGCGACTATGATTTCTCAACTTTGTTAATGGATTATTTAGGACCGGAATATATTCGAAATTTGGGTCCAAAAATAATTTAAATTGTTCTGTAAAATAAATAGATAAAAAATAATCTCAATACCCTGAAGAAGTGAATTACAAACCCTTTTTTCGAAGCAAAGACGGAACGAACAATTTGTACTGTAAACTAGCTTTTTACAAGAAGTAATTGCAGCTTAAAAATGAGTTTCTTTAGTGCTTTATGAAAGAATCCGTATAGTTGAGAGAAATTAAAACTATTTTTTAAGGGAAATTGTGGTTTTTTTAATTTACAAGAATTTGAATCTCTAAGTACCTGGATATTATATATGATTGTTACCATTATTTATTAATTACATCACAATGAAAAGACAGCTGAAGTACTCAGATTTAATGCGAATAAACATCTGATTAACTTTGAAAAATTATATTAAAATGACTGCCCTTTTTAAACATCATGAATTTAAATCTAACATTTACAAATGGATCTAAAAGTAGTTCAATGCGTCTATAATAACCATTTAGAAATCATGTACTATATGCAGACAATATTATAGTATTTCTATGGAAATTTTGCTCATTTGCTTAAAAATATACGTATAATTAGAAATCTAATATAGATTGTACAAATGAGGGGAAATTCACAAAATTATGTAATGTGAAGCATTTAAGATTTAGTAAAGAAATCAAATATAAATGATTGATAATTTTTTCCCATTAAATTATGATTAACTTCTGCACAAATTAACTATATACTATGATGTTTTATATCATAGTTTACTGACCAGACAAAGTATAACAAATAAAAAAAGTGAAATAATTGAATATTATAATATGCTACCCGGATATACGTGAACCAGGATGCAATTTTCAAATCACGTGGATTGTCTTGTCTTTTGTCAGAGAAAAAAATTGGTAGAATTGGAGAAATTGGTAATGTGATTGAAGAAATTGTTGATCTTGCCAGGCAAATATATTCAGAAATGGAAAGTGTTTCCATTCAAGAACTGCTGAATTCCCGCAATCAGGAGATGATAATTGACGAGCTCATAGAAATGTACGAGCAAGATCAAGATATTGAAGAACTTGAATCTTTAGACCAGTTCAATCAGAAGTTCGAATGGCGGTTGGGAATTTGACAGAAGGCCTCATTTAATTGAAAAAGGGTTACAAATTTTAGAAAATATTGACTCCAACGATGAGCGTATTTTTTTCAACAAAACATATGAATAAAAAATTATTTAGCATAATACGAGGTAATTTTGCGGGAGAAAAAAATCTTTGAGCTGGCATAATATACTTTATTAGATTTTATGAAACCTTCTACATCAGAATAACTTCGGTTTGCGATTTTGCATTTGTGTTGTCTAAGATTTTTTAAACCTTTTTGTTTCTAAATTTTTATTTTCTTTCGTCTCCGGCCCAAACTAAAAAAAAATTATATGTATTTATTAGCGAAATCATACCTCGACTTTCGCAACTTTGACTCAGGCCGTTATCGCTCAGTCCCGCCTATCGCATAAGTATATATATTATCAAAAATAATCAAGAATTCTCAAATAATTACCGTATAAAAGAGCATCGATATATAATCTAAACCGAAGGAAATAAGTAATTCAAAAGTTACAAAAATTATTAGGAATACAAAAATTTTGCATAAAGGTATACATTGGGAAAGGATTTGTTGTGGTTATAAGTTCCATTATTACGTTACTGCAAAAATGAAAGTAACAGGCTATTGTCAAAAAATGCATGATCAATAAAATACCTCCCCCCCCCGGAATATATCACCCAAACCTCTTATAATTTAAATCTCTCTTATTTAAACTACCGTAAATTTTACTAAAAAGCAAAAATATGATACGAGTGTATGTAGCAATCTCTTTTGTACATTATTTAACAACCTTTTAGGAGAAACACACACACAGAAGCAACTATTTTTCTTATGTATGCCTCCCCCCTCCCCAATTTGCTTGATATCTGGAAATGGAAATTTGTTCATTTATCAGCCAAATATCTTGTTTGTCAGAGTTCATTACGAACCCACTGAGATGAATGCCATACTTCGATTGGTTTGATATCTCGAAATGAAATTTGTAAATTTATGAACTAACTAGAGTGTGCGTCAGAGTTCATTACAAATCCACCGAGAGGAGTGCCTGGAATTATTCCTGCTTATTATTGGACGAATATTGAATGCCATATGTTATCTGATCCGTTTAATATATTCTCATGTTTATCATACTAAACAGTGCACACTCTGTGAATAATTCTGCAAGTAAAAAATCCTGTAATATGTATCTTTCTTAATATCCTGTAAGAAAGATACGTATTTTTTCCAATATTTTTCCGAATGTGAGTGAGTGAGTCTTTAATAACGTCGTACAAAAAATCAACACAAGGGATATTGATGACTGACCATGCTCAAGTGAAGAAAACAACACTTGGGCCAGCATCCCTTCTCCAAACTCCAAACAACATCAAAGGTAGGACTTTAAGCCACGACAAATTTAACATGCATCGGACCCCTTTGCACGGCTCGAACTCCAATGAACTTTGATTGTGTTTTATGCACTTATGTTTCCCCTTTTAAATAAAATTTTATTCTGTATTATCCATTATATTTTCCCCAGCGTTTATTTCGAAAAGTTGTCTATGCAAATATGAAATGAGCTAAAAAGTGAATAACTTTTTTTAAAAAACATTCTTTCTTTACGGAGTTAATGGTTGAGAGGAAGAAGTGATATGAATTGCATGTCATAGAGAAGAATATAGACATTCATCATCACAGTTATGATATGGATTTAACTAGAAACATCACAATATTTAATGAAAGAAAAGTTTTTTCTTTGGAAATCCTTCAGTTTTAAATTGTGCAGCTATATTTTTTCCCATTTAGTTTTAAATTATTATCATATGTTCAACCTGAAGGTTGCCTTTATATTTCTCAGCTGATAATCTGTGAAATCATTCAATTATATAAAAATGATTTTTATTTTTAATGCGTTTTTTATATATATTGTATCCTCAAAGAATACGGAAACTACAATATTTATTCGAATTTATTTCAGTGGTCTCCATAACCAGCGTTAAGATTTGGCCAGCTTCCTCGGATTCGGAGGAATTTGTTGAACATTAGTTGTTAAAATTGCAACTTAACCCTACAATGTCCGGGATGTTGATTACCCTTAAACGTCCACCGGGGTCATTTCGACACCGTGATATAAAAGATATAAAATAATTGTAATAACTAAATAATTGCTGGACTACTGTGTTACGAATTTTGTATAAAATAATGTAAATAATTTGTATTTGGATGTGCAATGCCTTTATATTACTCTATGCTATATTCATTTCATGATAAAATTGTAATATTCACAAGCAACGCCGTCCCTTACGTTATAATGGCGATTCAATGGGAACTTGGCGAAATATTGGCGATAGAGCCAAGTTGGCATCATTTTTGGTGACCAAATTGGCGACATTGGCAACCATGTTGGCAATTTCGGGACCCTCTGGATTCTTCTAGAAATTAGTAGAAAAATTCACTAATTTAACGATCTGTGGCGCGAGCGCATCTTTCCAGAAATTTTGGCCTCTGTTATAAATAGAGAGAGACGCGCCGCAACAGTCAGTCTGATTTCAACCAGCGAGTAGTGAGCACTGTTTTGATTAGCGATTAGTAGACTTGCCTTGAACTTAATCAGCTCGGCTGTGCTTGTGAATAATCATTACATACGTGTATTTAGACACTGCTTATTGTGTCTGAGTGCTGTTGAAGGTGTGAAATCCTTCTGTTATTTATTCAGTGAACTTTGCTGTTGAATCCTGTATTTTTAAGGATTGATTTACGCCAATAAATACTCATCGCTCTTAAGGAATTGCCTTGTTATTTACGACTGATTTTGCATAAAATCCTCGAACCCCGATCTACGTAACAACTGTTAAGCAGGGTTTAGTTTAAAGATTTTTTAAACATTAAATCAAAAAATTATCATATATTATAGAACACTGTAACAAAACAAATGACTTATTCTTGTAAAATGGAATAAAACAATAATATACATAAATATTTGTATAAAAAGCAAAATCGCAGTTTTTGTGAGAATGCGAGTTTTTTCATCGTTAGTTACCATTTTTATGCATTATGCAGTACATTCCTCGTTTGCAATGAATACAGAGATATTCAATTTTTTCTGTACATTTTCCGCACACCATTTTCATGAAAGAAACACACATTTATTGTTGCATTTTTCATTTAACTTTTTAATTTCGCACTTTTTGAGTTTTAGAGAATTTGTAATGCCTTTAAATTCAGTGTCTACCTGATTTTTCAAATTTCATGCACTTACGTAATTTGAACGTAATAGCACAGAAGCAAATGCTATGTAACGAAACACTTAGACACAGCGATTTTAGTATAACTGACTCGTTTCCACTGTGAACGCAATAACACTGCATTCAAGGTCAAATAAATGGGCGATATTAACTCCGGAAGTTTTTTTTGCGAATGGTATCTATTTAGTGAACTATCTTTTGCAGAACGACAGCTATTTATAATGATAAATTGCCTTGGTGTCGAAACGACACCAGAGGACGTTCTAGGTATATTTAGTTGTAAAATCTCTCCTAATTATCCTAGAACCCTAAAACTTTTTCTGTATAATCACCATGGAAAATGATTAAAAATCACGAAAAATTTTCATAATCCCTACAAAAATACGGAAAGGAGAACAAACTAAACAGGTTCCAGTGTCGACTGGACATCGGAGCCTGTCCGGTGACAACGGACGTTGGAGTGTTAATTGAAGCAGGCCTTCCGATATGAAATCAAATATTTCCATTAGGAAGCTAATTGGTTCTTGAACTGATTGCATTTTACATGTTCATTACCTTTTATTTGGGGTTATTATTGTTGTATTTTACAGAGGTCAAATGGAAAAACAATTTGCTTCTTACTTTTAAATACAGTACATGAGTCAATATTTTCTAGCTGAAACCGCAACATATTTATCAGATGACTTTAACTTTCACGCCATTATTTGGAACCTGATGTTTTTCCTTAGACAGTTAACTTGCAACATTGCATCTCCTGCAAAACATAAGGCGAAAACAAGTGCTTATTGAGGCAAGAAAATTCTCCGCCCCATCAATTTTCTGGGAGAAAATGATCTTCCCTATTATGTCTTGTTCAAACACTTCATTAGTCTTAGACGGATAATAATTTCTACTGCAATAAATTGATCTCAATTTCTTTCTTCGTTTTCCTCTAATGGTTTTCATTCTAGCGTTTTCCTCCGTTTTTTGATATCGAAGAATGTGGTCCAAATTTTTTCCTATATATCTTAAGATCTTTGCTTAAGGTATATAGAGGGGGGGAAGATACTGAAATTTCACACATGCTATCTGTTTATAGTTTATTAATATGCATTTTGGGTTTTTCTCTATTACTTGCTCTCTTGTTTTATGCTTTTTGTGCAATAAGGATATAACATAAATATGTTTTAATGTATTCAAAATAGTTTTCAAAGCTACAGGAAAAATGCTCAGTCGTCAATATCTGCTTATAATTAGTCAACAAAAACACATTTCTCACATGTATTTTTTTATAATTTATTAGAATATTTTTTTTTATAAAAAATAAAACATTTTCTCACAAATTTTTCTATAAAAACTGCTCGAGACCTAACTAATAAATAGGATGTTATTTCAAAGACACCCTTTTCGTAGTTTAGAGTGATTTTACAACAAAAATATTTACTTCAAGATGTTCTCAATAAGTCAAAAATCGAATAACTGGAGTAAAAATACCTAATGACAAATTCGAAGGGCAATTCTTTTTCGAAACAGTTGTCCAATGAAAAGCACAATGCTACCGACCTACATATAAGTCAAATCATGGCCTCCAAAATGCTAGCTAGTATTCTTTATATGCAACAGCTAGTAGCAAACAGCTAGTATTCTTTATTATGCAATAACAATTTTCTTAAAATAATACATGGCATAACATTCTGCATTTAGACAAATTATTTAAATTTATAATTGTATTTTAAATATTAATAATAGAAATAAATATTATTTAAACCTCTTTGAGTTGGGTGATTCCATATTATTTATCAAATAGTATTCACAAACCAAAATCTGGTCGAATTTAAAACATCTAATCTCTTTTAGATAAAGTTCTTTTTTACCTCAGTTTACAAAATAAATAAATGCCTGGAAACACTTAAATTTATGTTTGTGTGTGTGTGAGTACTTAAACATCACACACACATTATCGGTACGAATAGGGAAATACTGATGTTATTTATAAACGAGAAAAATCCATTTATATATCTCTAGAAGTTCAAAAAGTAAAGGCTGGATTTATACTGTGAACGCTCTAAGAATAAAAGTGTAACCACTGGAAATTGAAGTTGGAGATGCGGTGTTATTGCTTGATTACTCAGTGGGAACGCAAAATAAAAAAAAATAAAAATTTAGACATAATGGTAGCTTTCTCAATAATTTCTGAACTTATTTAAGCAATTGCGTAAAATTCTTCAAAAAGTTTTATTAGGAATAGTGTTACTTAATGCTTCACTAAAATTATATAAGTAATCTATTATTTTAAATATTATTTTCGGCCAAAACGTTGAGTTGCATAATTTTTTCGAATTATTAGTCGATGAAAATATCAAAAGGACGTATTTTAAGTGTACAGTAAAGACGCCAAGAATATACGACAATAGTTTCTGTTTAATTAATTTAATCTAGCTTTATTCATATAAATACTTTTAATTTAAAGCATATTCATTTTTCTTCATCTCGGTAAGGAAATAAAATTATTATAATTCCCTTTTCCTGCAACATTATTATAAGAAATCCTTTCAAAACAGGTGACGCTTATCTTTTCTGTTGGGTCCACAACAGGTTCTCAGCAAAATTAAAGGGGTTAAATTCATGTTGGTCGCATGATAAATGCACACAATTAACTGTTCTCCAATGAGTTCAAAACTAACATTAGACTTGTACTTGTTGTTCTACTTGCAACATTTAGAAAAAAATATTTCAAATTTGATAATTGGGTGAAGGTATTTAAATATCAAGATTCTTCACAATGTTTTTCAGAATTAAAAGACAATCCGAAAAAATACGTGCATTTTTCATCAAGTAAATTTTACTTACCCTTTTGCATTGTTACTGCAGAAAAATATGTATTATTTAGAAAAAAGTTGGCAACAGTGAAGCGCATGAATTGAACAGCTGGAAACACGTGATTGAACTTATCACAGGGCTATGATGTTATGTGAATTTATGAACTGATTAGCTACAAACACGTGATTGGAGTTTTCATATGACTATAACGTCACATGATTTTAACCCATTTAAAGATTAAAATAATTCATAATTTGAGATTTAATTAACAAAACAAATTTCTTCTCTTGATCAAATTCTTGTATTTAATTTTTTAATTCCAATTTTTTAAATCAATTCCAGTCGGATGTTTTTCAGAAATAAATAAATCGCAACATTCTTTCTCCAAGAAAATAAATAAAAATCATGAAAATGAAGCAAACGTTCCTTCGGCATAGGAAACTATCTCCACCCCACCAATTTATGGCGAGAGGAAGACTTCCATGCCTTCCGCCTTCTTTCGAATCGCAGAACCGCCCTCGTCAACCCCAGACAAAAAATCATTTCCGCTTCGATAAATTGCTCTCAACTTCTCTTTTCGCTCTTCCTGAAAGATTCATATTTTTCTCCGTCTTCACAGATATCAGAATGAAATCTCTGTTTTAGTGAGACAGGGAGAAAATGTTTTTTCCCCAGACAATTGAAGGTTTGATGATTGTTTTTTTTATGATTTGGAATAGTAATTTTGAAGACAGTGGCAAAATGTTTTCCGTTTAAGGAATATTATATATGTATTTCTATAAATTATTTATTATTTTTGAAGAGAATATATAGATAATACCAAATTTATTTCATAAGATAAAGAATTTATGTACCACGTGTTTAAAGATCGGTTCCCTGTTTTTTAAGGATAATTGATATTTAAAAAACTATTTGCGACGCGCATTTGTAAAGCTTTAATGTAATTCTAGATAAACCTTTTCATCCTTTTTTACTCTCTTTTGCACGCACGCACAAGAATTAGTTTACATTTAAAATGATTAATATTAAACGCTTAAATTCAAAAATGCCTGTGAAGAGTTATAGCAATAGCATAATCCATTTACATGAAAAAGTCTGCTTTCGTAGCTTCTTAAAGTACTCATTTCAGTCAAAATTACGTATTAAGTTTACTCTAAAGTGAAATTGCTTTAAAAATAACTGTTTGAAATTCTACCCAGTACTTATTACATAAGGGCCATGGGTAGCCTAGTGGTTAGAGCATCGGACACCAGACCGGAAGGCCTGGGTTCGATGCCCGATGTCACCAAATACCCTCCGAGTACATACGAAGTACGTGCTCGTTAAATCAGTGGGTCCAAAAGTCTTGTGGGTGGTCGTAGAAGCAACCACGGGGGCAGGGGGCTGGAAAATATTTCCCTCCCCTCCAGTTCCATGCCTAAATTGTGGAGGTGGAAGTAAGTAGTGTCGACACTTACAATTAAGCCAAGAATACCTAAGCCAAACTGGCATTCTAGGGATCTTTTACATGCCGTATAATCACTCGACATGGACGTTGTCGATTTCCTGCATTATGAAAATTCAGTGACTTGGACCGGGTCGAACCCGGAAACTTGGACGTGCAAGGCCAGCGCCTAACCAATTACGCCATCCAGCCGACATATATCTGAATTATAATATTTCTAATATACGATCTAAATTTAATTTATTTTTGCATTTAAAATAAACGATCTAATCTTAGATATTTCCTATGATTACTGTCGGAGAAACCTTATGTTGAAAAACTATATTTTTTAGCTCGTTATGAATTACGTTAACAACGCTTGAAAATGAACGTAGGCTCGCTGGAACGACTAGAATTAGTAGAAAAGGAATAAAACCTTACAAAATGACCAATAAAAGTATGAGAACCTTCCCAATGTATAAAAAAAATCTGATACTTATATGTATAATACCGTTAACCCATTCGTCAAATGAAGAACTTTGCCAAAAGCCACAGTATGCAGGCAATATTGGAAAACTGTTCCTGTGCATATCCAAGCACATTAATGTTGTTTGCGCATAGGATGACTGCATTTGGCGATGTTTTTAGATAATTAGAAATTTGTACAATACGTATGTACTAAGAATCTTAAGTTATTCATAGAATGATTGACCTTGTTTAATAACTTGTAAATAGGCTTTTTTTTCGTTTTGCCGAAATCAGAAAAAAATTTATATTATAAGATGTTTTTAAAATGTATCCTTTAAAACCAATTCTTTGAAAATTTTGGTGATTTCTTTCTAAATCTTGATTTGTTACAGTTGCGTTGTAGTACCAACAAATTTAACTTTTAACAGACTTTTATACAAGCAGTGGGTTTATATTCCCATACATCAAGGTGGCATAAGAGTTCAGTTTATCCCGTGTTTTGTCAAGATTAAGTGAGAAATATGTGTGTTATTTGCCACTTTTTTATCACACTGACAATGATCCGCACTGAAGAATCGGTGGATTTAGATAGGGTAAGCGTGAAAGTATATGATCTCAAACAGTGAAGCTATGGTATACTTTTAGGGAACGCATAAAATAACTATAGCTGTAAATCAGGATATACAGGTCTGACTCCTTTTGTAAATCTTCCCTGGATTTACGTATGCGATGAGGAAAATTGTTATAAAACTGTGTTGTTTAAAAAATTGGATCATGTTAAGTTTTTATTAAATTAACTTGATATTACTGCTGCCAAAGTTTGAATTCGAAATCAAAATTCATAAGATAAAATACAAACGATAAATGAAAGTCTTTATAAACTTTATTAAAGAATTAATTTCAATAAAAAAGTGTATCTGCCTTTCATTTAAGCTTCATAATTATCCAAAAATGTAATCGAATACGATTGTGGAACAAATATTAAGCCTCAAGCTTTCTTTAAAGACTAACAACTGAAGTAATCAAAATTTAAAATAATGTATGAAATCGAATTGAGTTTTATTGCTTGATACATATTTCCAAAAATGTATTACAAACGATGATATATAAACAATTAAATTATTTGATCGCAGACGATATTTTTACAGATAAATTAGCGACCTAATTAGATTTTCGAAAGCCAGATGGTTTTTTTTACAAAATATATTAAAATTAAATTAACCACACAAAAAATATTTATTGGAATATAAATAAAAATTTCTTTTATGTAGTAAAAGTAAATTGATAATAATACAGATTCGAGGAATTTGATGTAAGGATTTTAAGTTTAATCACGCAGATTTAAAGGTTCATTTACTTTATATCACGAACTTAACTGAGTAAACAATTACATCCTAATTCTAATTAAATATTGAGTTTATTAATTTAGCTCGAGTAAGTTAAATAACTGATTTAAGTAAGAGAATGTTGAAAACATTTCCAGTTATGCATGGAAATAAATAAAGTTGTTCAGAGTGGAATAGTGAAAATTTCATGAAACTTACCTTTAGAATAAGAGGTCATTTGAGACACTAAAGGATATGAAAGTACATAGCATGTTTGAAATACAGTCAAACCTCCATTTTACGAAATTTTTCCTGGAACCCCAAGGCCATTTTACGATTTTCTTCGTAAAATAACCTCCCAATAACAAAATGCATTTTCTATTTAATGATTCGATTTTTTTCTCCCTTTCTATAGAATATTTCAGGTCATTGTTGAAATAATTCTCTCTTTAAGCATGCTTAAAATTACTGCTTATAAAATAATGTACGTTTAAAGTTACTTGTAGGCTTCAAATAAGAAAATGTGGTTAAAAAATTCATGAATTTTAATATAAACTATTTTTTAAAGTTGAAAACACAGTGTATTCCTGGATGTTTTTTTTTTCTTCTTGTTTTCTTGTAAATTTAAAATGAATAAAATACATAAAATGAATAGATTTTAAGATTAAAAAAAAAATTATTGTAGGAATAATTATTTTTTTAAGAAATATATATGTTTATGAATTTAAAATTTGATTTATGTGGTTTCTTACTTATATTAAAAAATGAATCTGTATTTAACGATCTTTCCATAAGAAAATTTTTTTCCGGATTTAGCGACTTCCTTAAATAGAGGCGCTACTGTTATTAAAAAAAATTGTTGACCATTCAATTTTTTGAAAGTTACTTCCGTTTCAATAAAAAGTATTTTGAGAGCTGTTATTGTCAAAACAGTGCATTTTAATAATTCCAAATTCTGAAAAGTTGACATTGTAATGGTATGTGTAAGTAAAATGATATGTAAAAGGTATGGGTGCAATAAGAGTTTAAAAACCTTAAACCTTCAATGAAAATTTAAAAAAATTTTGCTGGAAAAATGGTTTTTAGTCAGTACACAATCTACTTAAACAGAAGCCTTATCTTAATACACTACTTTCTAAAATGATATTTAATGCATACAATATTCAATATTTTTTTTTTAAAAAGTGGAAAAAATATTAATTGGAACCTACCTATGCGGAAAAGATGCTTTATGGCATAGATAAGGAGAAAAATATTTTCAAATTTTAACGTTACTACCAAGGGGTTAACTTTCAAAAAAACATGGAAAATAAAAACTAAATTTGGGTATATGATTTTAGAATCAAAATAAAATAATTTTTCTAAAATACAGGTAACCAAAAATGATGGTTATTGATAATGTAAAATAAAGCAGTAAATAGTACAATGTAAATTGCTACACTTCGTTACCCCATCTCTGTCTCTCCACGCCTCCGAATCAATCAGACTCAATTTTTTTCTCACATTCGTTGTATTTTTACGCTGTTGCTTTTTTACATGTTCTCTCATCACAAAGAATGTTAAAAAGTATTAAATTACATGCTTTTCTTTAATAAAAAATATTTTGACTTTTTATCACAAAAGAAAGCTCAAATACCTATTGTAACGATGATTAACATAAAAATCATTTTTTATTTTATTTTTCCTTTCATTATATATCACTGAATATTTTTTCGGCATAGAAAAGCTTTAAAAAATTCTGAAGAAAAAAAAAAAAAAAAAAAAAAAAAAAAAAAAAAAAAAAAAAAAAAAAAAAAAAAAAAAAAAAAAAAAAAAAAAAAAAAAAAAAAAAAAAAAAAAAAAAAAAAAAAAAAAAAAAAAATTCTAAAGAATATCTGTATTTTTATAATTAATTAAATTATTATTATGTTATTTATATTTTTGTTTCATTATTATGATTTATATATTTTTTTTTATTATATTTTTATTTTATCATAAAAATAAAAAAAAATGAAATAGCATAAATGAAGAAAAAAAAAAAAAAAAAAAAATAAAAAAAAAAAAAAAAAAAAAAAAAAACTGAATCACCCTACTGTAATGTTTTAATCTAACGTGATTTTATACAGGGTGGTCCCGAATTCATGGTAAAAACTTTAAGGTAGGCACAGTACATTGTAACAATCATTTATTATTTTGGATTGCATGGGCACAAGTGACGCGGTGAGGCATAAACACAAAAAATAAGATACGAAAGAAAAGACGAAGTGTTTACTGAAAGCGTCTTTAACAAGCGTAATATTTACAATAACTGTTCTGCACATGAGCTATGAAGTCCAGCTGCAGCGCACATTGCTGTGCCGCCCACTGGCAGTCGGAGAAAATAGTTGGATTCAAAACTTGTACTTGCTGAAAATGGAAGAGCTGTAAGCGATTTTCGTTTAAGGCACTCTACAAACGGTCTGATGACTCACACTTACTGATGAGCAACAATTCTTGTACTTGACTCAGCCACAACGTTCAAGATGCTTTCTTCCAGGCTTGGACTGTGTATAGCTCTTCGAGAACCAACGTTATGTCTGGTGACATGGGATGAACGTGAAGTTGAGATGTAACCACTGAAACATTCTGTGATCTGGCATTCGTCGATCAGGAAACTGCGCTTGGTACATTTGTAGCGCAGCTTTGCCGTTATCATTTGCACGGCCATACATGTAATGCATGCCTCTATTTTGGGCATACGTAAAGTCTGTCATCGTATACGTCATCACATTTGTGAATAGCACTTTCCCCTACTGAGATACATCATGCTAAATGGCAGTTAGACACCTACTGCCCCCTACCGGTCACGAAATCAGCCAATAACTCCATTACTCTTTTCTTTTACTTACCCTGTTCACGCCCCACCCGTGACTTGCACCCACACATTCTTAAAGAATAAATTACAGTTACAATGCCCGGTATCTACCCTTAAAATTTGTACCACGAATTCGGGACCCCCCTGTATATGTTGTCTGCTTAGTCATATGCCCTTATAACATTTTGACCGTAATTCAAAATTACAAGATCTGTTGCCAATAGCCCTCTCGTAATTCCGAAGTACGAAGTTAATAAATAGTCAATCAATCAATGTATAACCTATTACTCAAATTGGCTTAATGTGTATAGAGTTCTTACGGTATTGGTACATCAGTATGAGATTTATAAAAATTAAATAGTTTTTGAAGTAATATACGTGCTAATAAGTTTTAGAAAACCATATACATCTTTAAGCATATTTAATTAAGAGGACATAATACGATTCAATTGGCAAAAATTGGTATTTTTTATATACTTTTCTAAAAACTCACAAAATTTGAAAGCTCTAAGTTTAAAAAACCCAGAGTTGTGATAACTTTTACGTTTGGTTTTAGTCACATCCCAATGGCAAATCAAAACTTCGGAAAGATAAAATAATTAGTTTCTCTTCATTTAAAATGCTAAGGCTTTTTTTCTATGGTGACAATACTTGGAATTTTTTTTTCTCTTGTTGCTAATAGTACGTGGAATAAAAGTTGGTATGCATTTTTCAATCAAAGCAATACTTATTTTTAAAAAAAATAATTGAATTCAGAATTTATACATTTTTAAGGATTTTCAATAAGCATTCATAAAAAGAAGTATTGTACAAATACCAATCATGTTATCGTAAAACCCATACCAGCTTTTGTTATACATAGTTTGAAGTACTTGTAAATCAAATTTTGTATATCTATGTCAATTTTTGTAGGGGAAGTAGCATTTTAAATCACTTCATACGTTTCAAGTTTCTCCCATAAAAAATTAAATGGTTAGCTTTTTATGAAATTTTGAGCACAAAATCTGTTTTACATCATACATAGACATATGAGGCAACCAAAAAAATTATGAAAATCATTAAATTGAAAAATTTTGTGTAAATCGTACCAAGTCCTCTTAAAGTCTTCTGAGGACAGCCTTATCAGCTTTCGAATAAAACAGTATAAACTTATTACATTGTCAATGTAACTTTTAAATGTCATTGTCACCCATTTTTAATCTAGATGAAACTGTCATGTATCCCAAAAAAGGCTTCAAATTTAACGCTATCAGACAGAAAGGGATGCTTTTCTCTCCCCTGACAATTAACCACCACCAGTAAACTGCGACGAAGCAGGAGCGCTTTCTAGACTCAAGAAACTTCTACGGCCCATCAATTTCTCTAGAGAAAATGATGTCTTCTTTACGAACCTCCTCGTCACCCCCAGACGAGGAATCATTCCCACTTCGATAAATTGCTCCCAACTTCTTTCTTCCAGAACGATTTAGGATTCTACTTTTTTTTCTCTGTTTTTCATCGCTATCAATGTGAGATCTCTGTACTAAGGGGAGGGGGATGAAATAAATTGTTTCTGTGATGTTCGAAGGTTTGGTGATTATTTCGTTCACTTGTTTCGAAGACAATTGTGAGAAAGGAGACCTAGAATTTTTGCTTTGTAGAAAAATTCCAGAGAAATAAAATAATTCCGTGCGATATTCTTGGTTGAGAAGTGATTTAAATCTATGTTTCTTTGTTGCTAAACTTTGGCATTAATAAGAAAGTATAGTGATTCATCTATTTAGGCAAGTAATTCGTTTTATGAATATAGAACGTAGATAGAACCATGAAAGGGTTTTAAAATGAAGAAGCGATCATATACAATTTTGTAATATATTTCTAGTTATTTTAGAAATTTTTAGCTAGAATCCAAAAATTTATAATCAAAGAAAAGAAAAATTTTAATGTAACTGTAATTTGTTTGTGCAATTTACCTAGTATATTTGCACTTTCCCATAGTACAATGGTGACACTGTTTTCGTTATTTTTAGAAAATATCAGTATGTAAGTCAGACTAATTTATTGAAGGACTCCTATACAGCAGTGCTCGGTCTAACACTCGGAAGTTTGTAAATGTGCTTTGGCTTTCCTTAATGGCTTTGGGCAATCGCAATAAAAACATTTAAAAAATCTAACGAGTGTATTCGCGGTGAGTTTCAATCCTATTTATTGTTAAGACTGTAATATCTACGCTATATTTTTTTTAATTATGATTAAAAGAATAATACGTGTTTTATATCTTACCAGATATTGAGCGAGAGTTATATAAACGTAGCACTATAAAGCAACATGAGAGCTACTGGCGGAAGACCTCTTAATTCTGAGCCTCGGTCAGGTGATTAGGACAACACCTGAGATGGATCCCTTTTTCCAAGCAACCACACTACGCCAACGGGAGGACTTTGATCTCGACAGATTTAACGTGTATCAACCCCTCTACATTGTGGATCTTCAGTGACAATATGACTCGAATCCGCGACACGTCAACCACTACGCTACCACGATCACACCATATATTGATGGGAAGTATAACGGACAAAATGACGGATGCTTTGTTGCAGTTTGTTTCAGCTTGGAAAAGAAGACAGCTAATAAAGTCTTAAAATTCTGAATCGTTGTTTAAAGATTAGATAGACTACTGAGACAGCATCTGTTTCTTCACATTCATGTTATACTGAAGCAATAGAGAATTTAAGTAGGAAACGGCTCCCCTTATCTTCAAATAATGAATAACTATTAACTTATAAGAACAAATTATATAATGTTTGTATTGTTATTGGCATGCATTTAAGACGAGTTCAAGAAATGTCTGACCAGTATTCATAAAAAAATTTTCGTATTCAGAAGCAACTATCTTATACTTATTTCTGTCAAAACAGTTTACTTGTGACTACCATGTACATCTTTCAATAACTGTGCCATTTATATGGAAGCAGCAGCCACATAACGCAATTTTCTTCAGATTCCCTGCATTCTGCATCATGTATTCTCTGGACTAAATTCTGACTATTTTTCTGGTTTGTATGGGCTCACAAAAAGTGTTTTTATGTTTTTAATTTGGTACTAGGTATTTCTAAGCTACGTTAAAAAATTTAATATTTTTGTTCCAGTTTTCCTGCCACTTTATCTAAAACAAAAATTCAGTGCTTCTTACTTATACTTCTACACTTATCGGCGGTCGGGCAGCAAAAGAGAGCTTCTGCTGGTAGAAAAAAACTTTCAATTACTGAGTTGGATTCCCTCTATATACATGCACAAAACTATGTTCCCTTCGCTATATTTGTTTGCATACAAAAATTCAAATCAATACCGTCAAATATCGCTTAAACATCCTCGTATACACATTTTAAGGATATTTTCGAAAAATTATAATTGCTATTAGCCAGAATTTGAGGCCCACTAGTGGCAGAATTACTTTATACTTAAACTTATTACTTTAACTTTTTGAAAGCATGCATATGAGTATAGTGAAAACACTCAATGAATTCATGATGTGTAAGATAATTGTTCGATTTAACGTAAAGAAGGAACAAAGAACTTACCTTCATAGTGAGCCTTGAATCCTTTGTAGGTATTGTGGTTGGCCGATGTTTTGTAAGTAACTAACATGCGGTATTTAGTACTGATGAGCACATCTGGCACTTTAGTATCGCCGCAAAATTTACCTGAAAGAAAATAGAAAACCATGCTTATATAAGAGGAAAGAAAATGTTAAAGAGAAACACAAAATCCTAATCATTCAATAACATTTGAAATTTTTTTCTCCGAATATGAAATAGTATACCAATTTTTTTACTAATAATTTATCTCTTCAGATATCATAATCAAGATACAAAACAAAAGTAAACATACTTTTCAGTATTATAGTAGCCGATTTTCGGGAAAATAATTACAAGTAGCTGTGAATTGTAACCGTAAATTGGAGTAACAAGTTATAAAAGAAATTAATCGTGAAGTAGCAGTATATGGGAACAGAAAATATACATTATAACCAAAATTAATTAATGATAACATATAATGGTAAAGTCTAACTTCCAGAAAAATTTTACAAAAAATCCTGAATATTTCTGATATAAAAATATTTGGTATTTTCGAATTTCAAAATATACCAAAAATTTTACTTTTAAACTAGTAATGAATGCACATTTAACACATTTACTGCCAACTATGAGAGAACTCGTAGTTTTCGCCTAGAACGTCTTTTACACAAGATATTTTGCAATTCATTTACTTGCAATATTCTTGCAGCTGTGATGAAATGTGTAGTATATCAGTGTAAATATGAAATTTGTACTATTTAAATAATTTGTAAAATGAATCATTTTTTATTGAGAACACTAATAAACCACGTGCATCTCACAATGTATCACACGGGGCTTACAACACAAAGGAAAGAAGGAAGGATTACAACACAAACATCCATGCCTTATCCGGGATTCGAACCCAGTCCCTAGGGCACCGCAGTCAGCGTTACTAACCACTAAACCGGATGGGCGACAAAATTAATCATTTGTGAATAATTTTTTTACTAAAAGTACCTGGTGGTATTTACATATTATCGCAACCAATTAGTGGCATTATATGCAACGAAGCACCTGGTTAACAATTCAGCGCGTACGACACATAGGGTTGCCAACTTGGCGAGTTATTAATAGAGTTGGAAATTGTTGCAATAATACGTAACTACCCACTTAGTTTTTGCAGTAAATATAATTTTCCAATTCTTTGACCATCTTGTGGGAATATCTGACTTTCTTGAATTATGGAGATAATAATGTTAGCTTAAAATAAGGCCAAACATTGAGCCTTATTTTAAGCTAACATAACCATTGAGGAAAGAAGTACTGAGTTCCAAAGTTTCAGAAACAAATGATGAAGTGAAGTTATATTCAATAACTTCGGAAGGTTTTAAAATAAGAAACAAGAAATATTCAGAATCTTTGTTTACTACTTACAATACTTTTCCACTACATAAAAATTTCTTAATCTGTTATAAAGTATGTAATTACAAAAAAAAAAATACAAAGAGATACGCTTAAATACGTATATACCAATGGAAATAAGAACATTACACTTCTCGTGCTAACGAAAATAAAATGGAACACCATTGGCAATGAATTCATATTTACTTTTAAAAAATGGTAGTAATTTGATATAGCTAACTTCGGAATTTTCCGTTGTGGATATAGTACCGTTATGGAATTTTCCGCCAAATAGTTGTAAAATTTAACCAAGTCAGGGCGATAACATTAGATTGGCCACCAAAGATCTATTTGGCCTGATTTCAAAATTACGCCAAAAACTAGTAAGATATCGATATCAAATTATTGCCGAAAAAACCCACTCCTTTTTCTTATTTTTTAAAATTATGTGATTCATCAGAATTTACTGTGAATACAATTTCTTTCTTTTGTATGAATTTACAATAATATTTAAAAATACCATATATAAATTAAACAATATTGAAAAAAAAACAACTATAATAAGTGCTTTGTTCTATACTCCATGTTATTAAAAGGAAATACTTTTCTTTAACATCATTTTTATTTCAGAATATCCAAATTAGACTTATTTAATTGCAAACAGTTTTAAAGTAAAAAACAACGAAATAATAACGAAATGGAATAGTAACAATGAAAAAAAATTCCTATAATACATTGTAACAAATACATCACGATAAACTGTACCATAACAAATATACAACATTAACATCTCTTTTTTTCCAAAGAAACCAGACACTTTTTCAAGCAAAAAAGTAATGAAAACTCCCTCAGCAGAAGCAGCGAAAGCCATAATGGAATACAAAACTTTCTTCAACACACTTCACTTCACGGGAACATGATGGAATAAGCTTGTTGAAGACAGCTCCAAGGATTAGGGGTAAATCTTAGTTGTTTACCGAGCAAGAAGTAAGGCAGACATCCTCCTTTATTCCATGTCGTTGGTGACTTTGGGCGAAGCTGGAAGTGTTATCTCTTCCAGGCAACATTTATTGCCAACATTACCTCCTTCAGAGACAACACATCTAGCTCTTATGCACCCCTTGGATGGACTCGAAAGATAGTTCCACAGAAAAACGCTGAGGGTAGCAATACTTATTTCTTTTGTGTTTTCCTAGATTTTAGTAAGGTTGGATTTCTAGTGCTGAACTAAGTTGACATTAGTTTTGGTACGCATTGAATTCCTTTTAAAAGATTCTTTCATATTCTTTACCATCAAAAATTGGTACAAGTTTTGATACCAGTTTCATACAAGTTATTATGAAATTATTTAGAACTTATTCAAAGTGAAGATAAAACATAATTATGTGCAAAAACGTGGATGTGATTTTGCTTTTTAATCACGCAACTGAATTTATGTGCCCGTTGCAATCTTAATATTCTCTTGAATCTTAAGAATATGATAAGAATTGAATTATAAATTCCTTCAATCAAATATATTTCCTGAGTTAATAAGTTTTTTAACATGTTATAATGCTAAAAATAAGATACAAGTATATTCTTCAAATTATAAATTTTGAAAATGAAATTCAACATTTAAGCAAACAACATTAAACACATTGAACAAATAAATTTTATCTTAATATTTAATCATTACGAATAGAGATTTCATCATTTTGGGATGGAGCTATCCATTACCTGAGGTAATTTAAATAAAAACTAGAGCAAGAAAAATAAACGCTTTTAGTTTGAAACTAAAGCTGACCGAACCTTTTTGATCAAAATGATTTCGTAAAATTGTTGATGCTCTTACGGTTTTTCTGGCATTACACAACAACAAAAAATACTTTTTCACACGAATTGCTTTCTCTACTACTGTAATTGTTACTAATCTTGTCAAAGAGTTTAAAATATTTTAAGGAAGTTAAATGTTTACCTAATTCATGATTTGCTGCTATCTATTAATAAAAATGAAAGTTTTTTCGATATTAATTTAATGCAGTTCAATACTCTGTTTTTGATACCATTTTTGCTCATTAGATCCCAAAATTAATTTGAAATCGCATCAAATATGATAGGAGGTAGAATTATTTTGCAAAAGATTGAAAATGATTCGCGCTTAATGGGCTAAATTTTAAGTGTAAACTCTGTAACTGATAAATTACCCAATGACTTTCTTCAAATGAGCACGTTTAATTGGAAAATTGATTGCAAGTATTGGATTTTTTCATTAATACATATGTATGCATGCAAGCATGCACACAATTTAGTCAATAATCATATACTCAATTGACATGAAACAGTATATACCTAAAATAATATATCCAAAGAAGTATAATAGCAAACTCTTAGCCTTAGGAGCTAAGAGTGTAGGGTTAAACATGGTTTAAAGACCCACCAGTTTCTGCTATATATTTGCCTATACTACTGGGTCTACCACACATAGAGAAATATACAAATATTAGCCTATCTATTTTTGGATTATACTGAATATGTTTTGATTTGATGGCATTTAGAAAGCTGTACCAAAAACAACAATTTTATTAAGGTATTTCAATACAATTTATTTATTTATTTTTCTAAACTCAGTTCTGAAGAATCGAAACGCATACTAATTTTTCGCTATTTGGTAAAATGCATTCGCCTGAATGCAAAATGGCGTTTACCTCTGAATATATAATCTAGAAATATAATCGAATTCTTTCCTTTTAAGGGTTAAAGATGAAATAAATCTTATCTGAGAACAATCCTGAATATAGATTTTTTTAATCAGATTACAAAGCATAGAGCTAGAAACAGATTCCAGACCTTTTCACGTTTTCAAACTGAAAAATAAATAGGGTTTAAAATCAAACTTTTGTATTCCTCAGGGATTCAAAAACTCTTGCAGTCATATGATTTCATTTTGAAAAGTCAACATCGATTTTCTTAGATAAACAGAACACATTTCTCAGAAAATGATTAAATATGCCATTTTGTTTACCAAACAAGTAGTTTAAAGGTTTTGGATTCTACGATGCGAACTTAATAGCATTAAAGCATTCAAGTTATCGAAACTCATCAAAAATATTATATAGAAAATGGGAAAAACAATAATTTGATATTATAATAGTTTGAATGTTATCCATATATCCCTAGAAGTTGAATAAGAATAAAAGCGTAAATTTTAAATTTCGTAAAATAAAACAAAGATTTAAACAAAACAAATAGAAAATATTTCTTAAGGTATACGTTCGGAACTGTGATTTTGCAAATGTGTACAAACGAATATTTTTTTAATATTTAGGGTCACTTAGATTAGAATACTCGTATGAAATTGTTTTAAGAATATTATACAATTAAAAATAATTTAAATGCAATATTTTGGCAAAACATGAACATAGAATTATTTATTTCCTAAATATCTTCTTTTATGGAAAACGTGATAATAATATTTTGCTATATATAGTTCAGACCTCTCTACAGAGCCTGAACTAGATATTTTGAAATATATAACTTAGAAGTGAATTTATATCCATATTTTAATACATCAGAGTGGAGAAAATTTAACAGAAAAACTCTGATAATTATTTCAATTGGTAGTAACTGAAAAATAATGTGAATTTTTCAAAAGTCGTAGTTCAGGCTCTCTGGAGAAGTATTAGAGTTATATAAGCAAAATATTATTATTATAGAACATTTTTCCATAAAAGGAGAATGTTTTGAAAAACGTCATTTTAAGTTCATTTTTGGCCAAGATATTGCATTAAAATAATTTTTTTATGGTAATGATATTCTTTAAACAATTTTGTACGTGTATTTTATCCTAAGTGACAATAAACATTTAAAATAATATTCGTTTGCACACTTTTACAAAATCACGGTTCCGAACGTAGTCGGGATACCTTAAAAAATACGGTTGTTTTTAAAATCTATAATTTACTGGTTGTTTAGTACTTGATGGCACGAAACCTCAATGAGATATTGTGTTCTTTAATTTACTGAAAACCTACAGCTATTAATAAGTAAATTATGAACCGAATAGTTTTATAATAAAAAAATAATAATAAAAAAGATTTAATAAACATATTTGAGGTACAAAAACGTTTTTAAATTTTATGAAATGTATTATTTATATCAAAATGAAGAAAAATTACTGAACGAATATTTTAATAACTTACATCAAAGTAATCAGTCATCAAATATATGACTTTTATAAACATACTTTTTTTAACCGCTATTGGATCCATAATACATGAATTGAAAAAATAATTTATTTGAGAAGTGAGTGATTACTAATGTCGCGCCTAAAGCAACAAGAGGGCTATTGGCGACGGACCTTGTAATTTTAAACCATGATCAAGTGAAAAGGATGACAGCCCATTCGCCTAACTTTCATTCCGCGCGAACGTGAGGGCTTTGAACCTCAACAGATTTTGTTGTTTTTTATGCCACCTGGTGTCGACTGAGTCAGATCTAGGCCCACAAAATTTATCATGGCAAGGGACTAGATGTACGCCAGCCATTGGCTGTAGCCTTGAGCACCATGCAAGTGACAGTACGATTTAGCTCAATTCCACCCCAATTTTGAGTCCTGGGGAGGGTTAGGGGCCTCCCACATCCCTTCCCCTTCCACCAACCTCAGGAGAGGACTTGCGGCTTGACGGATGTTTAGAGTACCCCATGCCACAAAGGCACTATACATTTACAAAAATCCATGTCTTCTCCAGGATTCGAACCCAGTCCCTACGGCATAACAGTCAGCGTCGCTAACCACTATACCGAATGGGTATAGTGGTATGCGCACCAGCCCCTTTTTCCGGCGGGAATTCAGGGGCATCAGGATTTGAACCGGCGCCCCGACAATGCCGGATACGAGTTCGAGATCACAATCACTAGGATACCGTGACCTACTTGAGAGGTTAACTTACTGGTATGGAATGATTATGGGGAGTGGAATATAAATCTAAATTTCTTCCTTTTCACATGATCATGATTTTAAATTGCACACACACAATGTCCTTCTCGTTTCTTCTAATTTGTATTTTAATAATCTCAATGCAGAAATAGAATTTTTTTTTGTGATTTTGAATATAGAAATAATTTTCTATATTTTTAAGCAAATATACGTTTTATATTTATGTAACTACAAACAGAAACTGTGTTTCGAAAATCTGCATATAATAAAATAAAAAAATAAAATTATCACAACTCATATAAAAATAAATTCAGTATTTACGCATTATACCGTTAATCAATATCATTAAGCCAAAATGCACCAGCAATTCAAAAAACGACGCCAAATGCAGCCATCGTTTCCGTAAATGGTCTAAAAAAAACAACCCTCGTACACTTGAAATAAAATAAATTTCTAACAAAACTATACCAAAACGCCCAAACTGTATTCAAAATCGTGACAAATAAGTCTTCTTTATGTAGACATCACTACTAAATTCCCAAAAGTATGGAACTAAAAGTTGTCATGCAATTTCGCAATGTTTTTCAATTCCTACTCTCTATTAGCTCACTCTCTCTATATATTTAACTCGTACAAATTTTCTATCGTGAATTAAATACTTTCTATTCATCCAATCAAGTTCAAATAAATTTTTTTAGACTTGTAGTAGATGACACTTGATGTTAATACAGTTTTTTTCAAATATTAATTACCGGTTAATTAATTAATTACAGATTTTCGACGCCAATGTAACTGTTAAAACAATAACAAAAGTTTGCATGTCGAAAACCGGTTTTTTCAGCCAAACCGGGTGTGCATTGTTACACCAATGTAGACAAATCATGCTCTTTTTTCAATTCCCACTATTAGTTCACTCTCTGCTTATATATATACAGTTTAAATTTTCAATCGTTAATAAAATACTTTCTATTCATCCATTCAAAGTAGGAATTGACTTAATTTTTTTATATTACTTGTTTATTCCGCATGTCTGCTTAATCCATAACCTTTCGGATACGTACGCATCAGATCAGCATTCTGTTTTTTGGGCGAAACCTCCGCTGCGTTTGTTTTAATAAAAAAAACAGATTCCAAATTTTAATAATTTTTTTTTACAACCAAATAAGAGAAAAATAATACAAAATTTATAATTTTTAAAAATTTTTATTATTTTTGAGCGCTAACAAAATTATTGCATTTGAACAAAAGCGGGACCTTTTTTCACGGTATTTGGTGACGTTTTGCGATTTGAAGAAATTAGTCGACGGTAAAATGTGTAACTACTGTAAATTTCTATGATTTTAAATCGAGTTAATTGATACAATTAAAATAAATTAACAAATTAACATATGTATAAAGTGAAATCCGTTTAAAGCGAAAACGCTTAAGACTAAACATCGGATAACACGAAATAATACAATGGTCCGACAAACTACTATGTATCTTCATGCATTTTTTTCTCTTAACACAAAACGAAAATTGCTAATACGAAAATATTTCTCTTCCGGAAATAAATAAAATGCGGAAAACCCCAGAGGGGTGTGAAATGAAAGATAAGTGGTTTAGTATTATTTTTTGTATTCTTGGACTGCCCTATTGTATCATCGAAGAATTGGTTTGCAGTTCATGATGATAATGTGTGTACAGCTCCAATTATGACAGACAAAGACATTGTGAAGCTTGTGCAAAGCTAAAAAATATCATCGATACAGATTGCGACGGTGGAAATGAATTTAATACTGCAGCTTCTGTTCTCACGTCATCCGAAACGAGAAACATCATGAAAAATATGCACAGTTATTTAGAATCACATTCCAATGGTGAAATGATTAACAAAATGAAAGACATCGAACAATTTGTTGACAATTCGATGATAAAAAAAAATGCAAAGTAAAATGTCAATTTTTTCTAAACACTCAATAGATGTTTTGTTTTTCAAAACATTTGAACATTTTGTATTAAATTTCATTAAGTTCTTCTGAATGTTTCTGTTTATTTGATTTTTTTAAATACATACATACACATCTATGTAAATAAAATGTACTCTTATAAAATTATTTTTGTTGAATAAATTTTTTGTTTTGCAATATCTTTTAACAAGAAAAAAATATTTCAGTCCCCCTCAGTTTCGTGTAAAACGGTTTTCACTGCATTTAAATATTGTGCAAATGTCATATGGTTCAAATTTGTATCCTATAAAAATATTTATGATAACGGTTTAATCTATACATTATACATAGATTTAAAAAGTGAAAGGAGAATTTTTTTAGAAAAAAGTAGTGGAACAACTTTTTCTCCTAAATTGATCCACAACATATTTTCAATATTTGTCGGTCCCCCGGTTAAAGCAATTAATCCGAGAAGAATCGAAAGGCCGATCGGAAATTTGTACAGGGGTTAATGTAACGACCCCTGATCAAACGAATCGGTATTAAGGTCCCTAATCTCGTCAGGGCCTACATTAATCGATGTTTCTGTGCACAAAGCCTCCCTCTTTCTCACCCCTGCCCTTGAGAGTAAACAGGGATTTCTGAAGTGGTGACGGTGAAGAAGCAAACAGACTATCGGCAAAGTAGTAATTACACGGAGATTGAAATTTCCTACTGATGTGCTGGAAGATTACGCTCTGATAGGCGGAGACGTTTTGTCGCGAAAAATAACGTCTGGAGTAATGGAATGAAGTAAGTAGTGGTCATTGAAGAGATACAGTTGCTCTTTGCTGAGGAAGCTTTGGAAAATTTGTAGTTTTACGTTGAATAACATTTCCTCAATTATCTACACTATTTTTTGATTAAAGTTTTATTCGAAAATAAATTCATTTGTGTAAACACTTTGCGATGCTCATAGAAATCCAATTAATAACAACCTAAAAATATATATGCCTGTAAATAATGATTACTGTTATTGATAAGTAAAATGAATAGTATACGAAATGATAAAAAAATCATATAAAAAATGTGCATCAGATAGTTAGAAGTTGTATTTGAGGATTTTTATGAGTTCCGACAACACTGGCAATTTTTCCAATTCCTACTATTAGCTCACTCTTTCCCTATATATATATTTATTTATTTGCATGGATATTTATCTTGTTCAAATTTTCAATCGTTAATAAAATACTTTCTATTCACCCATTCAAGTTCAAATAATTTTTTTAAAACTTGTACTGGATGACACTTGATGTTAATACAACTTTTTCAAATATTAATTAATTAAATTAAACTAAATAAATTAATTACCAGTTTTTGACGCCAATTTAGGTTCGTCTCCATTGTTCTAACAATGCAACTGTTAAAACAATGACAAAAGTTGGCGTCGAAAACCAGTTTTTCAACAAAACTAGCGAAACCGGGTATGCATTGTTACAACAATGCAAACAAATCATGCTCTTTTTTTCAATTCCTACCATTAGTTCATTTCTCCCTATATACACACAAGAGCCAAAACATTATGACCACCCCTACATTTTGCAATGAACTCGCCTGGATGACGTAGAACGCACGTGATCAGGTGGAAGTGGTATTTAACTCCTGCTGGAGAGTCTGTAGAATCATTATTTCACTTCCTTATGTGTGTGATGGGAAAGGCTGCGGATCTAAGCGACTTTAATAGAGGGCAAATTGTAATGGCTCGAAGGCTCGGAACATGTATTTCCGAAACTGCACGACTCGTGGGTTGTTCACAATCTACAGTTGTTAGTACTTATTCAAAGTGGATGAATGGCAATGAAACCAGCAGTGGACGACATGGTGTTGGACTTCCACAAACTATCAAAGAAAAAGGTCGTCATAGACTGTCTCGCATGGCGAAGCAAAACCGGAGCCAGACAGTGGCTCAGCTGACAGCTCAATACAATGCAGGGCCAAGTAGAATAGTATCAGAACACACTGTTCAGTGGACACTGTTGGATATGGGGCTACGCAGCAAACGTCCCACTCGTGTGCCTTTGCTGACCAAGCGTCATCACCAACTACGCCTATGCTGGGCCCGGGAGCATCACGACTGGTCCATGGATCAGTGGCAGAGATTTGCCTGGTCAGATTAATCATGGTTTGTTATTCATCACGCCGATGGCCGTGTCAGGATACACCGTCTTCCAGGCGAACAATTGCTCCCTCAATGTACAATAGTTCATACACAGGCCGGTGGTGGCGGTATTATGCTATGGGGACGTTCTCTTGGGCGTCTCTGGGACCCGTGGTTCTGATAGAGCAGGCCATGAATGCTACAGGGTATCTGAATATCATTGTGGACCAGTTGCACCCTTACATGACCTCTGTTTTTCCAGCTGGAAATGGAATGTTCCAACAGGACAACGCCCCGTGTCATAAACCTAAAATTGTGTTGGAGTGGTTCCAGGAACATGATGCTGAATTCCTGTTAATGTCCTGGCCGCCTAAGTCACTGGATCTTAATCTGATAGAACACATTTGGGATGTCATGGGACGACATCTGAGTGTTCGAAGTCCACCAATTCGCAATATCTCGGATTTGCGTGACCGTTGTTTAAGCATCTGGTGCAATCTGACTCCGGCCATCTACCAAGGACTTGTGGCATCCATGCCAAGGGGGGTTGAACTGTGTTGCACGCCAAAGGTGGGCCAACTCGTTATTGACAGGTGGTCAAAATGTTTTGGCTCTTGAGTGTATATACCTATATCTTGTTCAAATTTTAATCGTTAATAAAATACTTTCTATCCATCCATTCAAAGTAGGAATTGACTTACTTTTTTTATATTACTTGTTTTAAAACATTTTCTAGTCCTAACTTTTCTCTCTAAAGAACAAATAATATTTTGTTCATTGATGTTTCAGATTAGTAGTTGTCAACCATAGGTCTGTGAAAAATTTTCGATGGTCCGCAGAAAAATTTGGGTATTATTTATCAATTTATGAAGAGTCAGTTTCAAAAATGACGACTAATAAAAACCGTGTATTATGTAGAATATAGGGGTTAAATATTTTTTAAAAAAAATTTAGCCTCTAATTTTAACGAAGTTTGTTCTAATTACAGCGAACTTTTGGCTACTTTTGACGGTATATCTAGCGATATTTAAAAGTGAGAGGTGTCAACCACGGTAAATTGACAACATAACATTTCAGTTTGTTGAAACTGCTTTACGTTGTCAGTTGATACCTAATTTGAGGCCGAGGTAACTAGTGGTCAAACTCATAGTCGTAGCTGGCGGGTCATGAGTTCGAGCCTAGTGTCACTGAAGATTCTCCGTGTAGAGGGGCTGATGCACGTTTAATCTGTCAGAGCTCAAACTTCCTCCCGTTGGCCTGGTGCCCTGGAAATTCGTAGGAGGGCCTAAGTTAATGTTCTCGTCACTTGAAATGGTTAAAAATTACGAGGTTCTTTGCCAAAAGCCATCGTGTAGTTGAATAGGGCGACGTTAATATTCACTCACTCCCTTGTACTATGTCACTCATTTGTGAAGTCCCTTTTCACTGATATGGAAATGTAAACAAAGACGTAAATGAATGAAAATACACAGTTCTTGTGGTTCATCATATAGGGGTCAATCGAATTATTGGTTCTCCAAATATAAAATGACACATTTAGTGATCCACAAAACTCTAAAGGTTGGCTCCACATGCTCTAGGTGAAACGAAAAAATGGTAGAAAATTACGATAATAATTTACGGTAGTAAATCAAAAATATGTTCTGATCATGTTTTACATTATTGTTTTCTTTATAAATTTATTTTTTATTCACTAATTCTTTAAAATTATAACTAAATTCTAATTTAATCTTTAATTCCTTTCAAGAAAATGACGGAATGATATTTGCTAAAATTTCTGGAAATAAATAAGAAGTTTTACTTTACATCAGCGTTTCTCAAACTGCGGGGCGTGATCTCCTAGGGGGGCGTGATAACCCTACGTGGGGGTGCGAGCATTAATAAAAAATACATTATGACACATTTACACTGATATAATATACTTATAAATGTATCAGTATTGTACAATGTATTTGATAATTTATTTATCAATACTAAGTTAAGAACAAGCTTAATAATTCCTGGTGACTTCCATAGGCTTGTCATATACAGAATTTAATATTTATCTTGATAATTTGTACGGTTCATAATTAAAGCCGTATTGTAGTCTTACGTTGTAGTACGTTATTACTGCATTCAATTCACTTTTATTGTACGGAGGAGAGCGCGATGAAAATTATGATTAAAAATTGGGTCGTAAACATTGAAAGTTTGAGATGCACTGATTTAAATTCAATGTTAATGAGTGTGCACATTTCTTGCAAAAGAAATATTATCCAAAAAATATTAGTAAAACAAATAATTGTTACAGATGTTTTTCAAAAAATTGCTTCCGATTTTTTTCTTAAAGAAATATCTTAAATTTTTAAAAACAAAATAAACTGAAATGAAATGGGGGCTTTTTCCTTTTGCAGCAATTAATATAACCCAAAGAAATATCAAAATATCGGGTACAATTTAAATAATTACCTTCACATTCAGAGAAATCATTTTATTATATTCACGACGTCTCATTAATTTTACTTTCAACTACGAAACAATGCACACGTACGTAACTAAAGAAAAAACAGGAAAAATTAAAATTCCAGAAAGGTGGGAATATTCCTAATTTCTCAGCGGCACAATTGAACGGCATGTAATTAAGAATTACACTCCATTTCGACTCCCGAATTTTTTCTTCTTCTTTGTCTTTTTCCAAAACAAAATCCTTCTTTTCTCTCGGTGTCTAATTTCATTTCAATCCAGAAACTGAAGCAAACTAATTGAATTTTTCTCTACCCGGTCCAAATGGAGAGGCTTAACTCCGATTCCTAATTGGTGCTTTTAAAAGACAAAGCATCCTATAGAGTTATTTCTTAGCTTTTAATAATAACACGCTCGTGTTGGGATAGAAAAAAGAAAAAGAAAATGTTTCGCACAGCTTGTAAGTTTCACACGATAGGGTCTTAGCTCTCTAGTGAATTCTCGTTTGTTTCGCGGAAAATGAGGAATCAATTTTGGAGTCTTGATAAAACGGAGTAGGGGTGAGAGTTTTTAACTTTCAATTTCCCGGTGGGAGGTGAAAGAATAAATGGCTTCAGAGCAAAGTTCCTTCTTAATTAATACTTGGGAAAAGATTCGATGGGATTAGAGCTTCTATTTTCTGGATCCAGTTTCTTGGGGGTAACATATATTCAGAGATGGAAGAATGTTTTTAATTTATTCCCTGTGATATTTTGATACGGAAATTCAGTTTTCGACTAGATCATGTGGGATAGATACTCATTAATAACATCGTAAGATTCACAATCTTCGTTTAATACTACAGTTAGCTTACGGTAGTTGTAGATTCGAATTTTATATTCAGATTCAAAAATATTTGTTATTTTCATGCTTCGTCTGTTTTTATTGAATTAAATGTAGTCAAAACAAAGGAATTCTAATAATACACCGTTTCTACACATATACAAGTTATGTTCTTTTATCTATACCAAATGTAAAACACGTATGTAAATTATTATATATGATACCGTTAAAGTGTATAATTCAGTTATTACATGGAATAATTAGGTATTTCGTGAAATAACTAGACCAGTCAGTTGAAGAATATAATAGATAAAAAATTTCATACTTTACCTAGTTATTCCATAAAATACCTAGTTAGTCTATGAAATAACTAAGGATATACCGTTAAAGTGAAAAATAAACGATTCAAAAGTTCTTTTATAAATTAATTGATCATAAATAGCTAAAACCTCTCAAAAAATATATTTTATCTCTATTGCAGATGATTAATTGATAAATAATGAAAAGAAGATAATATAATTTATTATATTGCTCATATTGCTAACTTTAATTAAATAAAAAGGGGAAAAAAAGAGAGAATATGTTTTCCCTATGTTATTGGCACAATGAACTTTTTTGTTCTTTGAACTTCAAGGATATCACAATTCCGGAGTAACCAATAGTCACGTGGTACTTTTTCCTGTGCTGTTTTAGCACTTTTTATCTACTATCAAAGTAAATAATTTTTCACGAGTAAGTGCTGCGATGTTTTCTTTTGTCCCACACTTATTTAGTAAATATTCAAATCTCTCGCATTGAATCTTTTTGTTTAGAGGTTAGTCTCCCATTCCTGCAGAAGTCACTGCTTGAAAACAGGTTGCAAAAATAATTGTTTATAATCCAAAGTGTAAAATGCTAACATAAATACACCGCCTAAATTATGTTTAAAAGCAACAGAATGAAGGGCGTTCACACACACACACACTCGCGCGCGTGCGCGTCATTGAAAATTAGCTTTTAATGGTTCAAAACTGACTAAAAGCAGCTAGAACCTGTTCAAAGAGCTTTCGGGTTGCTATATTTTATACTTTAATGACCAAGTGATCGTTATTCCTTAAAATACCTAGTTCAATCGTAGAATTCAATAATTTTATATATTTTAATTGACTTGTCCAGTTATTTCATAAAATATCTAGCTATTCTATGAAATAATGGATTTCACACTTTAACGGTGACATATACATAACAATAAGTTACTAATAATACAATTCCTTTGAGAATATTACCACTTATATTATCATATTATCTTAACCCGGGAGAGGTCACGCGGGGCACTGATTCATCCCAGGCTCAAGAAATCGTTAATTCTGGTGTGGGGGAGGGGATTTTTTTTACTAATGACCTTGAGAGTATAATCCTATATCACTGTTTTCATGGGAATTAAAATTTATATAGTATTGTATGGTATTTGCCGCATATGTCCTTCTTTTTGGGAATGGCAAACTTTTTTTTACAATTATAAGGTACTTGGAGTAACTGAGTACCCAGCTCGACCACTCTTTTTCTAAAATATTTTCTATGAAGAGGTTACATTTTTATCCTGTGAAAAATGTAGTGGTTTTGATTGTTTATTTTTTTATAAAAGTAATTAACAGTACTTGTTATGTTTTATAAAAGTAAATAAACAGAATGTAAAGAAAAGATATAGGCAGATGCGATCTCTAAAGGATGGAGTTGAAACGGATCAAGCAAGAGAAGAACTTGCTGAAATAATGGATATTAATCCTGATAATGAAAGTAAATTTGAAAAACAACTATGAACATGAAATATTTGAGTTTTAAAAGGAAAATATTCAAATGCTACCGAAAGAACTCCATCAAGAAGGATATGATGCCACAAGTGTACCACGAGACACACTGCGCCTTGTCAAAACGACACAAGCAAGAAAAACTTCAACATGCTATTTGTCTAGCATCCAAGGACAATAAAGCTACAATAACTTGAACAAAATATGAAAGTTTTTCCTGGAAATAACATTCCTGTAATGTTAGTAAAAAATGTCTGAGGTTTATATGTCCTTTATTAAAGTCACGCAAAATTCATGCACGTTTGAAACTTTTTGGTTTAGTTTGATTGAATCTTTTTCTCAAATGATTGAAGAAAAATTGAAAAATCCTTAAAAGTAGGTAAGTATACATTCTCTTAATTAAATCATTCCCTGGAATAACGATTTTTATCGTGTACAATAATAATAATAATAATAAATGATTGGGATGACTCCGTCACCAACGCGACCACTAACGTTAGTATCGAATGTGGGTCTTCTCCTGGGTTAATATAAATACTATTCTTTTTTTTTACTTAATGTTTCATTCCTGATTATTGATTTTATGGAGTCTATTATTTTTGTAGATGTTTCTTTATTTTAAAAAGATTCACTACGTTCAGAACCGTAATTTTAAAAAAGAATATAAATGGATAATTTTTTTTTGTTGATATTTAGGTGTCAACTGAATTAAACTATACATATAAAATTATTTTAAGAAAATTATTTACAACAGAACGTCGTTTATTCGAACATTTATTATTATCCTGAGCTTCAAATATCGAACCAAAGTCCGGATACGTTTTCGATCAGGGGCAAAAACATTTGTTTCCTGTGGGGCCAAAAATGACGGGAAACCTTAAGGTGAGGGATATTTGGGGAAATTCAGTTGTATGATTTGGTAAACATCTGTGCGGAATATTAGGTCAGTTTGTTTCCAAGTGAGGGTGTGCATACGTGCTCTTTTGTGGAGTTTTGTTTATGTAGAAACCCGAATGGCATGCGATGCAGAAGACTATGGATTTCAAATGCTAAATGGTGACGAGATTGTGACTTCCGGGCAAGAAGAATCCGACCCTGTTGACGATGAAATGGACGAAGACGAGGACAGCAACAACGAAAGTAGCAATTCTGACGCGTTTTTGCGTTACAGACTGCTATGGAGTGGGACGAACAACAATCAGTGTTCTGTCCTACTCAACTACTGCTGCTGAAGAGAACCAGAGACCTTGCATTGAAAAAATGAAAGTGTATAATGGTACAGCAAAAAATAAGTGATTATTTTCCCCAATCAAGGTAAAAGTGTGATATTTTGCACCTAGTTTGCTGTTTCTTTAAGCACATTTTCCGCATGTGATGATTTTCAATATTTGTATAGTGTCCAGTATCATATACATCATGGATCACATTAGGTTTTCGGTTATCCGAATAATCGCGTATCCGAACGATGTCCGCTCCCAATTGATTCGGATAAACGACGTTCTACTGTATGAGCAAATTTTTACTCCCCTCCCAAAAAGAATTACATTTTTAAAACATCCTCCTCTAATCAAATGATTTTATAATAATAATATTTAGGTTGGATTTCTCTCTGTACTGGGGATGAACTAGCATTTTTGAAAAATTCATATTATTTTTCTATAACGATCAACTAAAATAATATCCAGTGTCTTTTTTTTAATTTCTCTACTTTGATACATTGAAATGTGGATAAATCTACTTTTATATTATATATTTTAAAAATATTAGCTCAACGACAATCCCAGTATATTTAGTCCTAGTTATCTATAGAGAAATATTATTATAAAAGCATTTTTCATGTTTGGAAAACGTCTTTAGAATATTTCATTATTTCTTTACTTTTTGCCAAAAAATAGTATTTAAATAATTTTTCTTGTCATAATATTCCTAAAACACACACACACACCCTAATTCCCTTGACACTAAATATAAAAAAAGTATCCATTTATAAGGTTTTTTTTAAAAACAAAGTTCCAAAAGCAGTCAGTCACCTTAATTAAATATATTTCTTTTCGTTGCAGAGTTTGATTTCTTATTAACTTGACTTTTATTGGAATAGAATTAAGTTTATAAAAGTACTTCAATTCCAACAAAATTATAAAACCTTTCAAGCTCTGGAGAAAGATATATATTTTTGAGATTTTAAAATAACAATATCTAAAAAACATAAGCTGGATTTTAAATTTTTTTTAAGACCAGTCATAAATTTAAGGGTTTCCTATTAATGAAATAGAGATGTGTTTTCGGAATTTTCGGTGAAAAAGAAATTCCAGAAACAAATTAAACTTTTCTAAGTTTACTAGTAGAAAGAAGGTAAGGTACCGTAATTTTAAAAATTTACGGTTTTAATTTAAACGCTACTCAACTATATTCAATCTGTATTTCTTTTGCAACTTTCCAATTTCCCCTCGAGATGAATACATTTCTTGATATCTTTGCTTAAGATTTTGATTTTAATTCTTATATAAAAGACAATATTTGGTAATACAATAATTGGATTTAAAAAATGTTACATTGCGTTGCGAAATTATTTGGCTGAAAGATAAAATATTTACTCGTGCACAGATTGTTTTATTCAACGGAGGCTGTATCAACTAATCTTAAAATATTATCAAACCTTTAAATAATAAACATCAAACTCCCCTCATAATGACCATTAACATGCAAAAAGAGACCCTTAATAGAATGAACATACCTTTTCGAAATAGTTAAAAATTTCTGACAATGGTTCTTTGACTTACTGTAAACAAAGTCATTAATTATAAGCATATTTACAACGGCATTTTATTTTTAAAAAATGTAAAAATTTTACATGATACATATATACACTAAATTATTTCATCTAAAAATTAATTCAATCAAAATAAGTTTTTTAATCAGCAAATAAGTTTAATAAGCTAACTACTTTACATTGTTTTTGCTTAAGCAATTAATTTTTATTCACAAGAAATCTAAAACAAAGTATGTTTAAGCATCGTGTACAATGTCTTTCTTCAATCATACACCAATGTAATGGATGAACTAAGAAATAAACACATGTATAATTTTGTCTTTTACCGAAATTAACAGCAATTAATAGTTTAAAGATAATGATTCCTATCTAGTCATTATACTTCAATTATTCAATTAATTATTAATTGATGGATTTAAAAAAAAGTTGAAACAAACATTTTTTAAAGAAATATTTATAAAATACATCCTTTAAAACAAATAAGGTGTTTTTATGAATTTAATGCCACGTAGATTAAATTAATTCGATTATATTATACTTTAACGCAATGTAATTTGTTAAAATGTTTCATATTTCTTGCAAAAGTTTTCGGACATTAACAAGTTAAAGATGGAATGCAGTGAAAATTATGTAGCTTGAATGCTTGTATATATTTCACAATTATTCAACGTTTTGAATACTGGCTATTTAAATCCCTATCTTTTATTTTTCAACTGTTGGTGACGAAAAACAAATATTCCCGCCATTTATACAGATACCAGCTATTAGAAACTATATTAACCACTTTTTCAAACAGCAATTTTTCCTTTTCAACAGTAATAGCAATGTTTCTGAGTTTACCGTGTGGCGTATTTACTATTTTGAAAAAAAAAATTATTTTAAATAAATACTGTTTATAAAAAGTGGTTAATATATTCCGTAATGGTTGGTTTCTCTACACATGGCATGAATTTCCGTCGCCAACGTTTAAGACAAGAAATAAGACAATTATACATTAGTGACAAAATATTTTTTTAAAAATAAATTTGCATCTTTCTAAAAGTATATGTCAAAATATTAAATTACTTTTCCCTTTACCCAAAAGAAAAAGCAAGTGGATGAAATTTTTATTTTTTGGTGTACACTGAACTTCGACACGTTCTCACAAAATCTCTTGAGACTTATGTTTCATTTTCTCCCCCCCCCCCCTCAAAACGATCGCCAAAAAATAATTAAAATAGTGATAAATGCATAATTTGGATATCTTGCCACCCCTTCCTTAAGCGTCATTAATCAGTGAAATGCTTTCGCCTTCAGGCTAAGAGCTGTAAAGTACTCTATGAATATTCATTTTAATTATTTTTCATTGTTCAACACATTAAAGCAAGGGGATGGTGGAAAGGTAAATGCATTAAATTGTTTCCACTCGTTGATTAGATTCATAAAAACAGAGGAATGAGAAGTGGAATGTGTTAAAACGATTTTCACTGCATGGGTAGTCTTTTTGCAAGAAAGCAAGCCTACCCTTCGAAGTGTTTTTCCCCCCCTCAACGCTTCAGAATGTTGTACGTTTTAATGCTAGTTGCAAAATAGTGAATTTCTTAACATCAAAGTAATTGAAATAAATGCAGTCAAAGATATGCATACATAATATGAAATTTTTAATATTAATATTTATTAAGGCGTTGGTTACATTCTGATATTGTTAATTTGGAGAAAAAGTATAATTTTCATTTTTATTCAATTAAAAAGTGTACATATCGAATTATCGAATTAATGTCCACTCAATATATATTTTTTGATGTTTAAAGATGTAATGAATGACAGAATGAAGGAGGAATAGTATTTTTTAAAGAAGTTTCTCTAAATAATCTAATGGAAAAATTAAAAAATAATAATACTATTATTTAGGTCTAGTCTATCCTAAACATCGTTGTCTGCTCGTGTTTAGGAATTCTTTTTTGTATAAGCTTTATTTTAATCACTTACACATCAAATATATTGGTAATAGCATCAAGACGAATTCATTATCACGTAAGTATGAAAAGGGAGGCACTTTTATATGCAGAAAAAAACTGAAACAGAGCATCGGCCACTAAAAATTTGACACGGAATAAACAAATATACATTGATGGCGCAGGCAAAAGGATATAACTTTTGCTTGAAATGTTCAATAGTCTTTTTAATAATTCTTTTAAACTTTTCTATAATACATTCTATTAAAAAATGCTGCATAACAAATGTATTGGATGGCATGAAAGACGACACCGCGTGGGGAAATAGTGACGCTGGCATCAATTCCGAGGTTAGCTGTGCCAATAGGAGTAACGAATCATTTTCGAAACGTGAAAATTACGGATAGAGTAATTGTAGGTTCCAATATGTATTGGAAAGTTTTTAACATGGTAAAATAAATTAATTATTAACTTCTTATTATTTCTCACTAATTTTTTTTTTTAGATTTCTTAACTATCGGACATCGATAAACCTTTTACATAATTCATTCTTTCTCAAAAACATGCAGAGAATTGGGGGGTGAGGCTTAGAATCAATAACGGCTTAGATTCGAGTAAATACGGTATTTTACTTCTTAAATTACATGTAAGTGCATACATATTTAAATTCCTCCTCCCGTTTATTAAAATTTAAAATATTCAATAACTTTAAAAGGAAAGAAGGTTCTATAAAGAACATTATATATTCAACTTTCTCTCTTCTTCTTATCAAATAGTTAGAATAAGGAATAATTTCTTAACATGCATGATATTTAATGATATATTTTTTATTCTTGGGGGAGTGACGGTTTTATTAAATTCACACTATCAAGCAACACGAAGGCTATTGGCGACGGACCTCGTAATTTTGAATCTGTCAAGTGACGAGGGTGACACCTAGCTTACGACCTCCTCTCTCTCCAAACTACAACACCATGCCAAAGGGAGGACAATGACTTGTACGGCAGATTTGAACGTCCATCATCCATCTACATCGCGGATCTTCAGTGACAACAGGCCTCGAACCCATGACACGATGGCCATAAGTTCATGACGTAACCAATAGGCTACCATGACCCAGTTTTATTATTCTTATTTTAGCAATTAAACAAAAGCATTATATTCTAGGCATTTTTTGAAAAATATAAAATAAATAAATAAAATAAAAAAACAAAGTTTTTTTTTATAAAAAACAACAACTAAATTTTAATAAAGAAAGTGCTAGTAAATTTTTTTTTTATTACAACAACTTTTTTAGATCTAGTAATCATTATTCTGAAAAATATTTGATAATTTATGCTGATGCTTATATTTAAATAAAGTGCATAACAAATATTGAAAGTGAAAAAAGAACTCGCTGAACAAGCTTTCTAAATAAGTCTTAATCATAATGAAACACTAAAAATACAAAAAGGTGGTGGTAGTGGGGGGGGGGTATTTTTGTGTTAAAACGAATAACATTCACTGTGTTTATATATGTGTAACTACAAATTAAATGTTCATCTCAAAATAAAATAAAAGTTAATAATTGCAGAATAATTTCAGAAGATATGTTTGATTGAATTTCTTTTCTTAAATCTTTTTTTCAAACAAACACAAAAACAAAAGAAAAACTCTAGAAAAAGAAGAAACAATCCAAAATTGGGCATCTTATTGAATCCGAATTAAGATAACAATGCTTACCGCACGTTTATCTTAAGAAAACAAAATTTACAGCAATTTTTTTCTTCGGAGAATCAATGGCGATAAATCTCTGTTCATTTTCTTTGTACTGGTTTCTTTCTAAACTCACTAATTGGATATTTTCGGTATTATCACACAAAAAAGACCAGATACCTTTGCTCTTTTTTCTGTTTCATCCCTACTTAAGCACATCTTAAAGAAATTTCTTTTCGGGATCACTTAAAACAAAGCCTTTTTAATTGGATTTCTAAAAGCGGGAAGTAAATTCTATAAACCCCTTTCAAAGTTAATCTCTTAGTGATACCACGTCTAGCGCCTTTAATATGGTTATTTTCTGATTATCTGATACATATTTAATAAGGCTTAACTCGCGAGGAAAATAACAGTAAAGACGTTTATTATTTGTAAAGTAAAAATTCTACTTTCAATAAAAATAGAATACCTTAAAATAAACTTTTAAATATTCCAAAGTAAACTCTTTAAATATTGGGAATGGTACGGAATTTGTTTTTTTTAAATATGGAAGCAAATTTTGAGTTCTAATAAATAAATATTTTCAGAAATTGTCAATAAAAAGTAGAAAATAAGTTCTGAAGTTAATATTCATAGTTTAATTTTAAATTTACGTACTAAGAAAATTCCCAACCCAAGTGGGGAAATTTTGTTCATATTTTGTTGTTCCATAATAGTTTATAATTTTTAGTTGATAATTTGTAGAGAGAGTGCCATAAGTACTGATATAATTATTAAAGAGTTAAAATTAAAACTTTGTAATCAAATTTAAAAATAAATTTTTTTGAAGTTTGATTTTAAGTTTAAATTTAACATTATGCACCTTTTATTCAAACTGAACACCTTTTGACTTCACATGGGCTTCACCTATCGAGGTACGCACTTCCTCCATGAGAAATTCCATTGCTGCTTTCCATTAGGCTGTCTTCGGTTAATGTTAAAGAATATGACCCAAATTCGGAATATTTGTTGAGATATAAAGTACTCAAACATTAATGTTATATTATGGATTCACTATCCTCTCTAGAGAATCACTTATTTTATCATACTACTCATTTTCATACAAGTTGACAAATTTTTCCTTTTATAAAATGTGATTCGCATTTTTTCTCCTATATTGTAATGATAAATGAGCTATCCCTTTACATGTTAAAAGAAAAAACTAATTATTTATGAAATATTTTAAAAACACTATATTATAAGCAAATAAATTAGTTAAAGTGTCACAAATTTTATGAAAATTGAGACATTTTTTCTGTCATTAAAATGCGCTCCACGCTAAGTTCAAGCTCTCGTACATATGGCAAAAACAGCCTTCAAGAATGTTTCGTCGCTTCTAATTGGGATGCGGCTTTTGGAATATCTTTACCTTTAATACTGACCAAAATTTATAGACATATGGATTCGTTTCCCGACTGCTGGAAGACCAATCTTTGTGTTCTATGAAGTCTGACACATTTTCTTTCAACCATCGCTAGGTCACCTTCGCCCAATGAGCTGGAATAGAGACCTGTTAAAATGGCAATTTTTCCCCTGCTAAACAGGTTAACGTTCAGGGGCTTCTCTACTAGTTCTAAGATAATGTCTTGATGAACTGTTGGAGTGATTTTCACGCCTTTCGTGCAAAAACGAAAATCGCAGATGCCTTCGTAATTTACACTCAACTAAACCATTACGAAAACCGGATAATGAACTCACAGCACGCATTTTCCCTTCTTTTTAGCTTCTTGGGCGGTCTTTCCTTACGTAAACATGGTCATTCCGGTAAATGAAAGATTCCTTCAACGTCAAAATTTTTCTTGTCGGTAATCAAAACTCGTTGCTGTTCATTTCATCCTGGGGTACATACGAAACTGATCAGAAACATACAATACAATCATCTTTTGATGTCTAAATATTTAAGAAATTTACAAATCATCGACTATTGCTTCATTTTTTGATGCAGAGAAACATCTGCGACACGTTCTGGTCAAAGAGGGGTTTAAATCTCTGACCGAAGTAGAACAACATGCGTAAAAGCAAACAATTATCTGAAAACTACAATAATACCCCAAACTTACGCGATAGGTGGTGAAGCGACGTTATTTTAATTATTAACCCAGATTCCTATAGTTCGCATCATTCTTAATTTAAGATTAGTTTCCTAGATTAATCTTTTCCGCATTATTATTAATCTAAAATTACACTGAATGATAAAATGAAAATACGTTTGTTAACTTAAAGAAATCATATTTATTAAACAATTAATGTTGATACTAAATAATTACAGAAAATAACCACGAATCTGAAAGATGAAGAGGGGTGAAACTGGAGTCTCAATACGGCTCAAGCGAGCCCTTTCGTCTCGAACCTAAATTTGGTGTAACATTGGGGAGAAGAAAAAACATAAAATTCTGCCTGGTTTTCGAATGCGGGATTCTTTCTTTCTGATTTTTTAACCTGCCTAATTGGAGGAGACTCAACGCGTAGTAATACCCTTAACATACTTTATGAGTCTAACGACCCGAGGGTGTCTTGACGCACCCCACTTTAAGGAATGTGTTGACATCCGGTCAAAAGGAAAAGGATAAAAATCACGAAATACAAAGATGTCCTATATTGTGCTGCTGGATCCCCTTTTCAGTGGGTAAGTCGAAGTACGACTAGTAGTCGGGGTACGCGATAGGTAATAACCGCTTAAGTCGGGGTATGATTTCACATGTGAAAACTATTTTTAGTTGAAGCCGGAGACGAAAAAAAAATAATTTAGTAAAAAAATGTTAAATAAATTCTTAGATAACACAAATACAAAATTTGGATGCATTATTTGGATGTAGAAGGTGTCATAAAATCTTGCAAGTAGTCTGCCAGCTCAATTTTTTTCTCCAGCAAAATTTCCCAGTAGCATGCGGATAATTTTTATATTCCTTGTTTTATAGAAAAATAAGCTCTTCGTTGGAGTATGTATTTTCGAAAATTAGTAACCTTTTTTCAATGAAACTGAGGCCTTCTGTCAAATTACCAAACATTATTCGCTATTCTGATTGAACTGCACCTACAGACTCAAGTTCTTCAATGTCTTGCTCTTATTCATGAATTTTAATGGATTCATCAACTGTCATCTCCTAATTGTGGGAATCCAACAGTTCTTAAACGTCATGACTATTCACTTTTGAATTTATTTGTCTGGCAAGATCGACAACTTCTTCAATCAAATTACCTACTTCATTAGGCTCTGGCGCTGATCCCGCCTAAGTTTTAATGAGTTGACGAGATTTGAAAATTGCGTAAGTCGGGGTAACGTAAGTTGAGGTATTACTATATTGCAGACTATATTAAATTTTAAAATCAGAACCTATGGAACGACTAGGTAAATATCGTTTTTAGAACGAATTTAATTACTGATATCCAAATAAAGTCAGAAACTCTTTTTAATATTAGAAAGGTTTATAAAAAAAACCAAATGTGTGTATTTAGGAGCCCAAAATTCTCACGGGTGTTTCTTTCCATATTAATTCGAATACTTTTGACTCCTGTAGATTTAAAATAAATATACGAATTCCATTTAAGTCTTCATATTATATTGAAAATACGAATTACTTAAATGATTCTACTTTAAAGATAGCATTTTTATTTACGCATTATTATTTTAAAAAGTGTTCCATAAAATCTCTAATGTTTATCTAATAACAAAACATGCTCACTTTTTTTACAAATTGAAAGTGAATCATAAATATTAAAATTTAATTTAACAATAGACAGTTTATTTCCACGTCAGTATATATTAATCATTTTGAATTTAATATAAATTTGCCTTCACCTTAACTTATCTTCGACCAAGTAATACTTTATTTAATCAAATTCGCATTTCCGTAGTAAATTTTCTAACCAATCATCTGAAAAAAAGTAAAATAAAAATAAAGAAGATCTTTATTGAAAAGTTGCGTAGGTAAATGTATTACGGTTGAATATTAAAGTTTTCATCCTTATCCATAATTCAAAAACTTCAGAAGTTTTGACAGCTATAAATTATTCAGAGAAAGAAGTGAAAGGAAGAGATGGAACGCAGACGAGAATTTTAGAACAGTGTTGCAGGTCCCGGTTTCTTCAAAATTAATGTTCGATGAGAACATTTTTCCTTTTCCAGATAAAATTTAAGAACTTTGAGAAAATACCCGTGAGCTGTTTTACAGCCTTTGAAAAATTCTAAATGCGCTGTCTGAGTTGATAACTATTTTAAAAAGAGTAAAAAGAAAACTCGTTTTGTGCCTTCGTAACGAGCGTTAAGGAAATGCCGATCTTTTTCGATATGCTTTTGACGGATTTATTCAAATGTCGGTCTTGGAGAAGTGTCTATTATCATACAAAGAGTATTTCAATGTCGTGTGTTCATGAGAATTCTGCACAACTTTTGGTATTTGAATAAAATCTTTAGAGACATAAACATTACAATTCTTTGAAAAGATGCAATTAATAAGAAATTATTTAAATGCCTTGACTAAATTATTTGATTATCCAATACGTAGAATTTATAAAACATTGTAATCATACATTTTGTATTTAAAATAAAAAGGCTTAGAAATGAAAAATGTTTCATGTTACTTTTCTTCATGCACTTTATAACTTAGAGTGATTTGTCGATAAAACTACCATTCATATGTTGTGACTCGAGAAAACTATTATTCTTGATTTCAAGTATTATTTTATTTTTTTCTCGACACGCAGGATAAATGAGGCTATTTACAGTTTTGAATTAATTAAGTTATTTACATGAAATGACTAATTATTTGACCACACGCTCCGGAAAGACAAAATATTATACAGTTCTTTTTTTTTGTGTGTGCGTAAAACGTAAACTGTTTAGAATATTCCAAAAACTTATTTTACTAAATTTATGTTGCCAGATTCAAAAGTGAATAAATAAACGCAAAACAAATATTAAATATTACAAAATAGGAAATGTTGAACTTATTAGGAGTGGTAACAGATAAGTTTCCTTTTACGAAAAATGTATTAATAAAAAATGTTTCCAATCTGTACAGTTTTCCGTGATTTAATAGGCTAAATTCATGACTGTCGTCACGTGATCAATAGAATAACGTGTTCTTCATTTAAATCTAAGCAAACTGACATTTTTCTACTTGGAAAATTTAGAATTACTATTTCTAATAAGTAAATTGGGTAAAGACATTCAAGTTTTAAAATTCCTCAAAAAGTTTTTCAAAATAAAAAAATATATGTGCTGTACGAGTTTTTTTTTTAAATCGAGCACATTTTGTTTACCTATGTACATTACTAGCTGGTTCATCCGTCGCGGGTGAATTGAAAAATTAAATAATACAGATTGAAGGCTAAGAAAGTTTTTAATGAGTTAATTTTACATGAATACAAGTTAAACAAACAAAAAGCTTTTTGCATATTTCAGCTGAACAAAAAAAAAAAAAAAACATATTTGTTAAATTTTAAGTCTGAAGGTCTAATAGCTGATAAAAAGGATTTTTTTAATTTATAATACGCCGTAACTCCCTTGTAGATCGATTTTTGAAAACACCTTCCTAAGTTAATCTCTATACAGAAAAAATAACACATTTGAGTAACGTCCGCTTAAAATAGTGCAAATAATTTATATCTGGATGTGTAGTACGTTAATCTTACTTTCTGTTGTATTTATTTTATGGTAAAATTGTAATATTCGCAAGCAACCCCGTTCCTTACATTATAATGGTGATTGAATTGAAACATAGCGAAACGTTGGCGATAGAGCCAATTTGGCTTCATTTTTGGCGACCACGTTGGCAACTTGGCAATTAATTGAACGGTGCAGAAGTTGTTTTGCTGTAGTATCACAAAAGGAATTGAGAATCACGAAAAATAAAAAAAATTGCTACTTAAAAAATAATAAAATAACTAGTTAACTTATTTTAATTTCAATGAAAAAATTTTGATAAATTTCTCCTGGATTTAAAAAAAAAAAATTTACAATTCTGTTTTTGAAATAATTTCATTACATCCAAGTTCATACTTTTCTATACATGTTTCATTTCACGATAATTTTTAAAGATGAACTGATTTACGTAAATCTGGCGGGAATCAAAGTTTTCACGTTAGTATGATGAGGAATTTTGAAGAGTGCTAAGTGAGGTGAAGAACTTATCACTTGAGAGTGGTTCTAAATATTTCTATGCCTGTCTCTAATAGTCTTTTTGCTGCTTTTATGTGTGAAGTTAATAATAAATCAATGAAATTCGCTAGGGGGCCCAAAGTCTGACTGACACCAATTCCGTATTTAACCAATGAGAGCCCAAAACTTGATTTTGCAGGGGGGGGAGGGGGTTATATTTTTCATTGTGCCACTGCTTGCGTGGCTTGTGTTTTCCATATCTTGTTCATTCCCAGAAAAGAAATCTTTTCGTGTTAAGCAATTTTCGTTTCTAGTAAGAGAAAAAAAAAATGCATGAACATACACAGTAGTTAGTCGGTACCGTTGTATTATTAAGCGTTGAATGTGTTTCACTGTATTTTGTTTTATAAATGACTACCAATATAATGTATTTTGTTTATAAATGAATTGTTATACAAAAACAGTGTAGCGGTAATTATCATACTCTGAAATGAAAATATAAGGGAAACAAAATTCACAAACGCATACACAGTATAAGAAACGCATAACAACACGCACGAGTTGTCTTTTCTTCACTATCAGAGAAACAGCAAAGCGAAAAGTATTCTTCCCTTAAATCTGCTTACGATGTAAAAATGCTTTAACAGCTTTGACACACACAGTAATGCAACTCTTTGCTTTTATGCGTTGTGTCCAAAGGACTGCCACTCCAACTGGCCAAAATCGTTACGACCAACATTTCGAATAACACGAGATACCCACAGAATGAGTGATGGGTAGTGATTTCGTGAAATCGACTTACAGGAATTGGAAGAAGCTGGAAGAAATTGAAATTTTCCATTTCCCTAGTCGTATCCAGGAGAACTCATCGATCGTCTCAATAGACTTAACAGATAGGAAGAAATATCTTGTTAAAGATGTTTTGAAATACTTTGCATTCTTGACGCGGATAGTCAAGAATGGAAATGTTGGACATTGGATATGAAACTAGCTTCTTATATATTTGTAAGTTTTTTTTTTCATTCCAGATTTTTGTATTTTTCCCAAAATTGATTAACGTACATATGATTTCATTTTCATTGAAAAATAGCTAAAAATTTCGTATGGAAAATATTAAGATTCATACGTCTTCTAGATTTATCACATGTTCATGTCAACGTTTAACGTCATGTCAACGTCAACGTCATGTCAACGTTTAACAATTCTGTCTATTTTGGATTATAGACTTGTAACTTTCTTACGATTATCGTGCTGGCATAATAAATTCCATAAATTTATTTCTGGATTTGTAAAATAATTCTAACTTCCTTTTCAAGAGCGGCCTCTTCCTAATTAATGGTTAATATCATATGCACATGTATACTTCTATGGGAAAGAAATATTAACATTTGGATTTGAAACAGTTAGTTTCCTTAGTTTCAAACAGTTACTAATATTTTAGTCTAATTGGCTAAATTCATGTGACGTCATAGTCACATGACAACTGCACAGTCACGTATTACCAACCAATCAGTTCATATATTCATGCAATGTCATAACTACATGATAAGTATGCATCCTGGAATTTCCAGTCAATCAATTCATGTTTTTTGATGCTGCCAACTTGACTAAAATGTGCCCCCAAACAGCTTCAACCATAGAAATACTTTAGAATCTGAGAGAAAGAGATATAAGCTCACATGTTTACCTCGCTCCCTTGTACATGACTCATAATTATGATTATGTGTGTTGGCAACAGCCCTGGTGTAGCTCTAACGTGATATTAATGAAACTTTAAAAAATGAGGATTAATTTTAAATTAAAGTTATGAAAAAGCTCTAGTAAAGGGATGATAAAGTAACTAATAAAGGATAATATGGAGTAAATAAAGATGAATCAGCACTAGTTCGTTCCTCACTACCTGTCTACTATGCCTAGTGATGGCTTGATGATGCAATAAAATTAAATGGAAAACAACTACTAAATCATTTTAGTCATAACTGTAACTGACTATCCCAAACAGAAAACAGATGTGCTCTTTAGCGACCACTCAAATTCAGTACAGGCCAAGTGAGAAAAGAATGTGGTAGCTATGAAATTCGTCCATGTTCTTTGTACTTAATTTTTGTAAACGACATTTGTTGTCTTGTGAACATTAAGACGGCGAATTTAAGACTAATAAATCAAGCTTTTATCGCCAGTTTTTTCAACTACATTTACTAAAATGGATTACAACAAATAATGCTAAGTTAATTTGTTGAGTAATTGGAATAATCTTTTTTAATCACATTTAGAAGAAAATTCGAACGAAAATGAAAAAAACTATGAAATTCTTCAGCAACAAGTTTTTATAAAAAAAATACAGTTCTTAGCTTCGACAAAATAGAGCAACCAATAAATATAAAGATAATGTTCAAATCATATGATAAACAACAAAACATCGATAAAATCATTATTGAAAAGTATATATGGATGCGATTTATTTTTCTCTTCTATGACATATACCACACTCTTCACTTTCTCATGAGTTACCGATGTGAAGATCCTATAAAAGTAAAACAGAAAGAAAAAAAGAAAGAAATATTCGAAAAGTACCACACCAACTCTTTCTTTCTCTGAGATGCATTATTCACGAACTCTCAATGAAATATTCAACAGATAGTACTCTTCTTAACTTAAAACGGTACTCTATTCTTCCGATAGAGGGCGCCATTAAAGATAAAAGGAGGAAAAGAGGAAAATGTTTCATTACGATATTAAATTACGAAAACTTAAAATCGGCTTGGAGTCAATTCCGGATGAAATGCAGAACTACTAAGAGCATCTTATCTGTTCTTCAATTCTTTTTTTAAAATTCTTCTCTTTTATTTGTGCTCATTGAAAATTCCAAAAGAATTGAAAATCAATGCAACAACTGGATATGTCCGAAGGATAGCAAAAAAAGTTATTCCATTTAGTGAAAAAGATTTCGAAGAGTTTCGTGTTTTTCTGAGGAATGAATTTTTTTAATTAACAATGCCGAAGGGAAGTCTATTGGGCATTCGAATTATGTTCGTTTCTTTCTTTCTTCTTTTTTTTTTAGAACTCTACGTACAAGTATCTGAATAGTTTGCGGGATAGAGTAATGGATAATGGGTAAGGATAGTTTAAAATATTCAGGTGGCATTTAATCAAGTGTTTTTCGATATTGGTTGAGACATCCCAAGAATATTGCTGACTGTTTTTTTATTACAATATTTTTGCTTTGAGCTATTGCTTTGAAGTTTGTTTTAAGTCAATGGTTTTTAAGATTTATGAGACTTCTTTTCAAATTAAAAGCAATTTGTTTCTTTTGACAGCAAAGCCATTTATTAAAATATACTTCTAGTGCTATTTAGAATCGTCAGACTTTTTTATGATTAAATATGAAAGTATTTTACAACTGTAAATAGTAAATAAAAATTTTGTTTGAATTTAAAAAAATTAACGAAAGTATTACTTATTTACTAAAAGAATGTGTACTTTCCACTTTTTTTAAATAATAAAAAAAGCACAATAAAAACAGTTATTTGAAGATACATTTTTTTTAAAGCAAAAAAATAACAGTATGGTAAATAAATGTTTATTTTGTTTTTTATTTTCAGTTTATTAATGAAGTTGATACACATCTTCTAAAAAGGGAATGGGAGAGTGTTTATGAATACTGCACTTTAAAAAAACGTGGAAGTTTTTGACGATAAACTTCATAATGAGCAAACGACGAGGACGCCATATGAGTCATCCCCACACTCTCCTAACTTCAACACAAAGCCACGTGCGAACATTGGGCCACGGGAAGATAAAATGTGCACCAGCCTTTCTACACGGGGGTTTTCAGTGGCAGTGGGATTCGAAACCACTTTTCAACAATGACAGCCACGAGTTCGCGATCATGACCACTAGCTTACCGAGGTTACAAAAAAAAAAGAATGAGAGTTTTTTTGATAAACAAAGCAATTCACCTAACAAGTGATCTTAGGAAACAAATTACAAACCCGAAACAGATTTATTTTATTCCTATAATACATTGAATTAAATTAAACTGAAAAAACTTCAAAGTTTTCCCGAAATAGCAATTCTAAAAGACTTTCCAAATAGAATGTATAAGTAAAATAAATACATTAGAAAAAGGGGGATTTTAAGTATCATACACTGAAAGGAATATCATACTGCACACAAAATGCAACACCCTGAAAAAAGCAGGCAAACCGTGTGAAATTTATATCATGCATTAGCGGCGATGAAATATGCAAATAAATAGCATTATAGCGTAAACGAGCATCACCCGCAAGGGCTACGTAAGGAAAGAACAAATTGGCGATTTGAAATACTGCGATTGTTTTTTCGTGCGTTTTTTTTCTTGCGTAAGCTGTTTACCTATGCATCGTGGAACATATCGAGCGTATTTTAACTAAGTTTCTGAATTTGACCGAGGAAGAATAGTAGCCTATAGGGTTTGCGGATTATTTTTTAGAGAAATCGGTCAACGTGTTCGACGAAACGAAGCAACTGTGATGCGGATCTGTCATCGATGGATGCAGTTGGAAGCAATGGACCGACGGGGCCGATCACACCCACCTCGTTGCACCACTGTCCGTGATAACAGGCGGATTAAACGCATGGCAGTGAAGGATCGCGCAGCTTTACCACGAACCATAGCGCAACAGATTCAGTCTGCTACGTATCATTCGGTGTCCGTTCGTTCCATTCGACATCGTTTGCAGAAAAGTGGATTATCCATAAGGCGTCCATTGCTTCGTACACCCTTGACTGGAAACCGCAGGCGTTTGCGCCAACAATGATGCAATGAACGTTGGACATGCACAACGGAATGGATCGAAATTGTGCTTACTGACGAATCTCGCTTCTGCCGGCAACATCATGATGGTCGGATTCGACACCGTGGTGAGAGGCTGCTGGACTGTTGTGTTACGCAGAGCCACACTGATCCTGCACGTGGTATTCTGTTTTGGAGAGGTATTGGATTTCACTGCCACACTCATCTAGTACCCCTTTAGCTGGTACACCTAACAGCTAGCGCTACATCTCTGAGGTGTAGGAGCCCATGGTCCTCCCATACATTCAGCGCTTGCCATCAGCCATATTCCAACAGGATAATGCGCAATCACAAGTGGCACGCAATGCTCTATAGTTCCTTACCCATCTGATTGAACTGCTTCTTTGGCCTGCTTGTTCTTCCAATCTATCATCAATCGAAAACGCGTAGTTCATGCTTACATAACGACTGGCCTTGGATACACCATCTGCTGCTACACCAGATCAACTTTGGCAATATGTGGAAGCCGCATGGACTGCTGTACCCCAATAATACATCCAAAGCCTATTTGATTCTACGCCGAGGCGTGTGGCAGCGGTTATAGCCAACAATGGCGGCTACACTAACTACTGACTTTGTCACCATTCACACGTCACAAGAGGCTGTAATTTTCATCGTTTGATCTTTGTACAGCATGTTATGTGCCAAACGAATTTCGCAGTGATATATCTGGTCCTTCTTGGTGTTGAATTTCGTTTTGCCAGCAGTGTATTAATATAAGAAACAAGAATTAAAAATCAAATTATGGATGCTAAGCAAATAAGGGAGTTTTTTTTAAATGAAATAAAATGACCAAGTATAGTTAGACTAGACAGTTTTAGTTTTTCAACACGAGTTATAATATGTTGAAGAAATCATACAACTAATGCAATATACTAATTTATAATCTTTTGACTTATATCTACGACTTTAGTAATATACTTGCTATGCAAAATAATAATCTTAGACTAATAAAATTAGATAAAATTATCGTTACAATGCAAACGTTATGCCTAGTTTCCAATTAAGAAAATGAACCAATGCATTAGTAAAAGTCTTGCCAAACTGTGCTCTTTATTAATGTAAGTTAAGTGATCATGGAAAATTACAAAAGTAGTTGTGCCGAGGTTAGATTTTACTTTAAAGCAGGAGTACTCAATCTTTTTTTTTGCCGGGCCGCATACATATGATGGCTATTTCACGCCGGACGCCACATGAGGAGAAATGCTTTAAGACCAAGATGATATAGAAAATTTAAAATGTGGAAATTGATCAAAACACTAAAACTCCTATTTTGCTTTTTATAATTATTATTCTTTATATATTTTTTATTTTTGTCACTTAATTTTTCTAAATTGGAAGCATTTAAGAATAACTCATTCACAATTTCTGCATTAGTACACGGTTTCATATGATTACCAAAGATGTAACAAATTTCATAGGGTGCCTTTGTTATCGCTATGACATGACCACTGACAAAAAAATTTTTTGCTGTAGTAAAGATTACTCAAGAAAGCCTACTTATCATCTTTTGAAAGAGATCTGTGAGGAAATGTGTCATTGAATGATTCCTGCTTATTGGTATTTTTTAAATACACTTTCGTGGCAAATCAAACAATTACTGAACCATGCTTGTTTTTCACTATAAAATATTCAACTTCCCAATCGTCTTGAAACAATCTATTTTCTTCTAATATTTTTCGCTTGAAAGATATGAAAGATAGTTAAAAATTAGTTCCCCTCATAAAATAGTCGCTACTCCACTGCTGTCTATTATCACTAAACGACATCGACAGCAAAAAGAAAAAATGGATATATTCGATTTTTTAACAAAAAATTTCCCACCAAAATTTTGTAAATAAATGAACTTTTCAGAGCAATGGGCCAGGTCGGGCCACTTAAAAAGGCCCGGTGGGCCGCAGGTTGAGTATATCACTGCTTTGAAGGAAAGATTAAATTTATTTTCCCGAGAGAAATTTTTAAAATTCATATTTTTGAAAACTTATAAAGATAAATTACAAAGAAAGCGTGGATGAATAACTTTAAGAATGTGTTTTCCATTTGCGAACTCTAATAATAACTCTTTTAGTAACTTTCGCAGATTGTCTTAAGAATATATATAATGTAAAGAAAGTTAGCTTTAAAAGAAAAATATGTAAGAAATATTCTATTGTTATTACAATAAAATACATTTTTATCAGACAACTACTTGAAAATTAATATTTAATCCTATTTTTGAAGGAAGATGAATTATCTAAAACACATCAGAATAATTTTGTCTATTTTTACACCCCTTATTATGTTTTTTTAACTTTTAAAATTTTAAGCAGTTGAGATGTACTAGTTTTAAAATGACTGTGCTTGGACTTGAGAATGTTATCCGTACTAGTAGCATATTCATGCTAAGTTAATATCATTATTATCCAATTACAAGAAAATAACACGTCAGTCAGATGATACGGGACTCAAAAGGGCTTAAAGTTCAAAGTTATTTAATAAATCAAAGTGAAGTGTACGTTCTGGAATTTCATACCGTTAGCTCTCAAGTGTCCCCAGTGCATTTTATTTGAAGAGATAATATAATGTTAAGAGAGATAAGAGATAATAATATGAACAATGTAATTGGAAATTACCATGTAAAGCAATAAAATAGTATTAGATATATATAAAGTAAAGAAATTAATAAAAATAAAAAGAAGAAACAAAAGCGAAAAAATTAATTTAAAACCATCATTTCAAATTTTATATATTCATTTGGTTGTCCGCAAATTTCATTTGAATAGTCATCATTGAATTACAGATGAAAGAAAACACATCAAAAATCCTTCCAACTTAAGATAAATTGTCTCATCCCCCGCCCCTTCTTTTACTACTCCTTCCATTATTAAATATTTCTTTGTTGCTCTAGCATGCTAATGTTTTACAGAATACTTTTTTTAGTTGATTTTTCCTTCAGATTTTTGTCATATACAAGTTATTTATGTATGCAAAAGGATGTAATTAAAATAATTCAAGACAACTGAGATATTGCTCTTAAGAATAGTACAGTATATAGTGGCTTAACGGAGAATATTAAAGCCCCCTCCCCTGCAAAGTCGGGTTTTGGGCCCTAAGGATCTCGGGAGAGAAAGGCAAAACCATAGGCTTTGGGCCCCCTTGGAATCCTGGGCCCCCGCAACGCCGGGTTGTACGTTACGCCACTGACAGTATATACGAAAAGTCAGGAGTATTTCCGACGTCATTTTATGTATAGTCGTGTCCTCCAAGTTTCAAGTTGTCATGTTGATTACACATTTATTTTTCGACACCGATATTTTAAAGAAGATAAATTGCACAAAATCATTCACGAATTATAGAAGAAGTGACAACACAAAAACGCGCGAGCAAATATCGAGACGGACGAAAGCGTTCTTTCTCAATCCCAAAGCAATCAGGGTAATTTTAATCTATGAAATTTCTAAAAAGTTCTAAAATCACATGACAATCTCTGCAAGCCAATTGGTCAGATCCAGTAGATTATGTAATGTTGAAACAGCTCACAAAAATTAGATAGCGTGGAACTTTTTGAGAATCAAGTTTGCAGTTAGTTTATTATTCCGTTGAACGGGTAAAAATCAATGATAACGTGCTATATTGGAGGTATAAGAACCAAAATGAGAGAGAGAGAGAGAGAGAGAGAATTAAAGAACAGTCTCTCAAGAGAATTAGAAAAGAAAATAATTTATATGTATATCTATCTATCTATGTATGTATATACAAATACATATAGAAGAAATGCACCCGTCACTTAATCATTCATCCTGAGATCTCAAGAACTATTAGAACTGCCAACTTAATAATCGGTTGTGTGCTTTTGTTGAGTGGAGATCCTCTAAGAACGGGTTGTGCGAAATTCGATTCTCAAGCGGAGTTGTGTGGAGTTAAGGGGGGGGGGGGAGTTACAAATAAAAATTTCCTTTTGAAACTATTAGATCCCTACAAGTTTGAAATTTGGTAAGCATGTATCTTAAGTTGAGTAGAGATCCGATAAGATCCGGAAATCGACTGCCAAGGGGAATTATGTGGACGCCTAGATGTGTGATGGTGGTTCCTACATAAGTCAGTAACATCCACCGGGCTGTAGTGATCATTTTGGCCAGTTAGTAAGTTACACACTTATTGATCAGGAGGTACCGAGTTCAATCCTCCTCATTGGTGGCCTTGACGCTGAAATCAGAAAAACATAACCTTCGCGCAGCTTTCATCGCGCCACCATCTACCCACCGCAAGAGCAACCTAAGCCGTCAGACACACATGACGCAGTAAAGCAAGCGGTCAGACACACATGACACAGCAAACAAGCCGTCAAACCCAAATGACGCAACAGCGACAACTCACACGCTCGCCATAACAACTATATCGTTCATTCACCTACCGACTCACTGGTCGGGGAGTGTGTGGCGGTGGTTCCTATATTAGCCAATAACAGCCTCCGGACTGAAGTGATCATTTTGGCCTAGTGGTAAATTACGTGCTTACTGAGCATGAGGTACCGAGTTTAATCCTCCTCATATGAAAAAACTTCGTTTTTTCATACTATTAGATCTAAAGACTTCAGATTTGGTGATCATATTTCTTTTTTTCTTTCTTTTTTTTTAGTAAGGATCCACTAAGATTGGGTTTTGAGGAAATGGACTTCAGAAAAAGGTTGCAGGGGTGTAAAAAGTAAGTATGTTTCAGTTTCAGAAATTCAAATCCTGCCCTTTTTAAATCAAGAGGCTATAGCTAAAAATATTTTTCAAAACAATCGAAAGCTTAATGGTATATGATTTAGGTATCAATAACTGAAATACAGTTATCAAACATCATGAAATGCCCAGCGTTGATAGCTGCTAGTATATATATGTGCGTGTTTGTGTATGGGTGTGCGTTTACTAATTTTATGTAAATGCATTTGCTCACAAGAAACCGCTATACATGAAGAAGCATATAAGCAGCCAATATAAGAAATATTTTCAAAATACATAGTTAAAATACAATAAATAAAACACAATCAATTAATGAGAACTTAAAAGGAATTATGTGTACATTTTACAAACACATTTCTGAAAACTAGATATCAATCCAAAAATTTCATCAATAAACACACTAATTTCAAGACTCACATTTCGGGATGCGAAATATTGAAAGCTTATACAATCGGAAAATAAACACCCTCCGGGAACAAGCTCACAAAACAACCAATTTTACTGAAATATCCCAGACAATCTCATTAGATAAGCATAGGCTTAAAGCTCTGCAATTGACAAAGAAAATAGATGAATGCTGACACAATAGAAGGGAACGAATCGCATTAGATTTGGAATGGGATTTTCTTGGTGTTTACAATAAAGTTGGGGCTGAAGGGAAGAGTACCATGAGAGGAATATTTACTTAATGGTCCTATTGCTTCTTCTAGTACGGCTTCTATTCCAGGAAAACTTTTTAATTGGTTTTACGAGACGAAATAGTTGAAGGACTGTGTTTCTTGGAAATGAAGGGTCGGTTTAATGGGCATAAAATAGTATTATTTGACCGTGGTATAACGTAGAAAAATACCCCATTTTATAAAAGGGTAAGGTAATACGGATATATTTAATATTTTGACATTTTATGATTATTATTCGATAGTAAAATCTTCTCATGCAAGACTAAAAAATTTCTTATCATTCATGAAAGAATTATTATTATTATTATTATTATTTATGTATGCATTATTTTTTAAAATGCATAGATAATATAATGCATTTATTTGTTAACCGTAAAATCGGGAGTATAGCTCGCTCTTTTAACACAAAAAATAAGACCAAAATTTACCGGCGCGCGTTATACGAAGGGTATAAAAATGATACAATTAAAAGTAAAAATGAACATAAAAAATTAAGACTTCAACTTATATCGAAGTACTTTTTATTTAAAAGGTAATGGCATTCCGTCTATTAAGAGGGCCGCGGTAGCCCAGTGGTCAAAATATCGGATAGTGTCTGGCATGTCACGAGTTCGAGCCCAGTACCACTAAAGACCCACCGTGTAGGGGAGCAATGCACGTTAAATCTGTCGAGAGCTCAAACGTCTTCCCGTTGGTGTTGTAGTTAGGAGAGGGAAGTGGCAGCTCAGGTGTCGCCCCGTCACTTGACCATGGTTAAAAATTATGAGGTCCATCGCCAAAAGCCCTCGCGTAGCTGAACAGTGCGACATTAATATTCACTCACTCCGTATATTGAGAGTTGTAGCTCTAGAACTATACTAATTTTCCAAAAGCCTGGGAAAACACATCGAATAAATCATTTCAAAACATAAGAACACTGCTTACGTACATTTCAGATTTCTTCGCAAAAATAAGAGGGCGCGCGGTATACGCCAGATCTTACGGTAGTCATTTTTGCTGCAAGTATATTAGAAACATTTATTATTTCTTAATAAATTAAATAAAATTATTATTTTATTTGATATTTTGAAAGAGTGAGTGTTTTATTTATGTTGCTCTATAAAACACCACTATTGGCGACGAACTTCGAAACCTTATCCCTAGATCAGGGGTGGCGAACCTTTATGGATCAACGTGCCATTTTTTCTTAAGAAATATTTAATGAGGTGTAGACGTGCCTTCAAATAATTTTGACTTATGATTATTGGGAAAAGAACAAAACTATAAATACTACTAACACCTCCAATCTCTTTATTTACTTCGAAAAACTACATTTTGTACTTAGTTCTTTTTTTTTTTGTACATTATAAATGTTTTAGTTATACGTGTTATTGAAATCAAAGTAATATTAGTGTGTGTGTGCTGTTGCAGATTAGATGAAAAATAACTTATATTAGGATTGTAAGATGTTACTGTTAGCAGAATGCATGCTGAGTTGGAGTCATCTGCCAAACGATTTCTAAGCGAATCTTTAAAGTTATTCATCTCTGAAAATAATAACTCACACAGGTGTAAGTAGATGAAAATATGGTTAAAATAACATGGTCTAGCTATGTCAAACTGCCAAATGTGTCTGGAAAAGAATTCCATGCTTCCAAAATTTCATGACTAAAATTTTTACTTATATTGCTTGATAATATTTCTGTTTCCGACATGGCGGCGTAGTTGGTTTGTTGCTGGCCTTCTGCACCCAAGGTTGCGGGTTCGACCCCGGCCCAAGTCGGTGGATTTTCATGATGAAGAAAATCGACAGTGGCCATGTCTTATGATTATGCGGCATGTAAAAAATCCCTTGAAATGCCCGTTTGGCTTGGGTGCTCTCGGCAAAATAAAATTCCTAAGTTCAATTTCGCATCGTCAGAGCTCAGGTGCCTCCCTTTGGGGAGGTAACTGGGCGTCAAAATTACTTGCGGCAATTGGTATTGTCTATACGATGCCGCACTAAAAATGATACCAGATCCTGGGAAACGAACTAGGTCTGTAAAGGTAAGAAAACACCTATACGCAGCTCCATTAAGAAGGGGAAAAAATATTTCTGTTTCCATCAATTTTAACTTTCTCCATGTTTCAACACATTTTTGAAAACATATTGAACTAGACTGGAAATCAATCAGTTGTATTTCAAATTTTTCAATTTCCAACCAATCTAATATGGATAAGTTTAGTTTATTAAATGAAGTCACAACAGGGTACGTAAAAAACTTGAGCGTGTCCGATAATTCTTAGAACTGAGAAAATCGCTGAAAACTGCGACCGATCACTCGCGTTTATTCGTAATACTTCACTAGGTCAGCTTAAGGTTCATTTTGAGTTTTGTTATTTGAATTAAAATGCAAACCATTTTGATCGGTAGAGGGCGCAAAATATTGTGTCGCGTGCCATGAATGGCACGCGTGCCAATGGTTCGCCATCCCTGCCCTAGACCAAGCGACGAGAATGATACCTATATGCTGGCAACTTCTTCGAAATACCACACCTCGAACTCATTACATGCTGTCCCATGAGCTCGTGACCGTAACCACTAGATTAACCATAGCCTCTTGATATTTTGAAAGAAGTACATATACATCACAAATGAATACAGATTTTTTGTAACGTTACATATATTTAAACTTAATAATTTATTAGATCATTAATTTAAATCGAGTTAAATGATAGGTAAATTACCACAGATACTAATAATTCAGATAGAAAAATTCTCTAACTCAGAGAATATCTAACTTCTTCATTAAATGCATCAACTGAACTTTTTTTAAAAAAGAATAACGTATTAAAAATGTAAGAAAATAATGCAATGTTTTATTTTAGTGATATTTAATAATAATAATAGTCCATCAATTATTAATATGGGATAGTAACATTATATAATATTTATTGATTTCCCATTTAACAAGTATTAGAAAAAGCAATACTCAATGAGTAACTATACTTAACTATTTTATATATTATACTTAATAACTATTTATATACTTAATAGCTATTTGTGTTACGAATAGTTTAAATATGGTATATTTATTATAACATCTCATACATTGTATTTCTAATATGGCCACTAACAGTCTCAATGGAGTTGAACCATTAATTTGAAAACACTGGATATAAATTGCATCATAACTTCGATTTTGCGGAAGAACCTTTAGAGTAGTAATAATATTTTCCCTACGGATAACTATGAAAGAACCGATAGATTTTAATAGTTTAACTGCAAATTTCAATCATAAAACTTATTTAAAACTATATTAAATAGAAAGTGATGCTGATCACTACATATTACATAGTTGGTTTTATGTGTAACTTACGACATTTACATTTTTTTATTGTTATAAATTTGCGTGGGGGAAAGCACCGACGACTATTATGTGAAAAATAACAAATTTATGAAAGTACAAGGATGAATCGATGACTACACGAAAATAAATCGAAGTATACATACAAGGAAATATAACAGATTGTTTATAATAATGCTAGGCGCACTCAGTATAAACAAATTTACAAAGCTCCAGAAAGGACTCTCTAAACAGTTCCACCAGCAGGAACTCCGACAGTAAAGGTATCTCTCTTATCTCAATCAACACGCAAGCAGATTCTGATCTCTTCTGAACTCCATCGAACTTTATAACATCATGTAAATTTCTACAAGGGTTGATCCTAGAGCTTTCTCGATGATTCCTTGGCGATATCATTTTGGCACCAAATTTGTTGTCAAAGGTGATAAAGTCTCCAATGTGGTAACTCTGGTCACATCTTTTAGGATTTCCATAATCTTAATCAAGTTCACGCTGGGAAGCGAACTTTGCCTGTAAAACTAAACTTTCCCACAAGGAGAGTGCTGCCACTGGAAAAATAACATACGTGGCGTGTTTCAGTATGCAACATGTTCAGACAGAAAAAAATCAACTGATTGTATTGTTGCTTTTGAACCAATTGAAAATGTTTTTTTTTTCAATAAAACTTCTCTTAATATTTTTGATGGGTTGAGATATATATATAAATATTCGATTTTCAAACATCTTAACAAATTAAGATATTTGAGAATTGATAGATATTTTACCTAAATTTCAAATAATTTCTGCTACTATGAAACATACTTCCTATAAAGATTCACTGGACTTGAAAACAAATTTAATAGAATTCCATATGTTTCTAGAGAGACATGTTGTTAGTGCCAAGGATATTTAACAGAAGCTAATAACAAAATGGGAAATGATAAATTCAGATTTTTTAAGTGATTGTCTCAGATAGAAAATACACCTGAATTCAAGACATATTGTAAAGCTTTTAAAACTGTTTTACTATTTTTTTCAAATATGGTGGTTACGAGCAAAATTCAAAAGCTTGCTTCAGCCAACCAAAACCATTTACAGAATGCTGTGATTATACATGTTTTTAATGAATTATTGTTAAGTTCTCATTTTTTGAAAGGTTATATAAAATTATTTTAATACATAGTCAAAAAAATGGTCGTTCTTCTTGCAATATAAACGAATTGCTTCGAATCATTAAAAAAATATAAACAACTATTCTTTTTATAAAAAAAAAAAATGTGTGTGTTCTTATGACCACACACACACAAACATAGAAGTGAAAACTTTTGATTTATTCTGAGCTAGATAACCCAATTGTGCGAAAGTACTACGTTTACTTTTACGACAATATCTGACATGAGGGTGTTAAATAGCTTTCTTTTTCGTGACCATTCCTTGGTGGATTTGTTTATTTCATCCATTTTCTGTTTTTCAATTTATATATGAGTATATTCGATTTAAATGTAAGTTTGTCTAATTATTTAAAAATATTAAATTGTAATTTACTTTTGTAGATTATATTTATATATTATATATGTTTATATGGTACTTACGTACTATCGCAACAATGCCAACTTTCAAGATAACTCGCCAAGTTGGCAACTCTGATTTTACTTGAGTCGTACGCACTGAATTGGAAACCATGAGCGTCCTTTCATGTAATGTCCCCAATACCGTTGCAATAATACGTAAACACCGTTTATATAACTTATATTATACCATATATACTATGTAAAGCAGGGAAAACTTATGCCCTTAAAGCCGTTTACTTTCCTTAAAATTCTCTAAGCAAACAAAAGGAGTGGGTTTGTACTTTTTCACAATTAATTTTCACATAATCTCTTAGTTGTCCTCACTAACATAAATCAAAATATTGGCAACTTTCTCGCCAATTTATTTCATTAAAATTTGGGATATTAATTCTTTTGACATATTTGTGTGCTTAAATGTTCTTTCTACTGAATGAAAAAAATAGATCCCACGTTTCGTTTCTTGTCTTCGATTTCATACATAAGAGTAATCCCCCCCCCCATTATTTTTCCTTGCGCTCTTTTTCTCTCGTCCACTCGCTGGAGTTGAGTGGAAGTGGGCTGCATGACCGTAATATTTAAGTAAAGATAATAAAATCTTACGGAAAAAAGTATGCATGAAATTTTTAATTGAAAAACAAAACAAAACACTCGACTTAAAAGTTTTCAACTCAAAACTAGGCGAGCATTGCTTACCTAGGCACGATTGTCGACTAAACCAGAAAACCAGATTGAGCGTAACGTTGCCAAACATGAAGCTTTTAATTTTGATTCACTCTTCAGTTAAATGTGCTTAATAAGTTATCACTTCGAAAATATTCATGCATTTTCATCGGAATGCTATACAATTAATTTTTATTTAACATAAAAATGTGTCAGGCATTGCATAAAAAAAACACAATTTAAACTAATCAAATCTAGATAGTTTAATTTATGGAAGTGCAAAGTTTTAAAACAAAAATATATTGCGGAGTACGTGGAAATCAATATATAAGAAAATTTTAACACACTAAAAACAGAAATAAATTAATCAATAAACAAAAAATGTTTGTTGAAGTCATTTCTTAGCACAAAGCATTAAGAGAGAATATTTTGTTTATTTATTTATTCTTATGTGATTTCATTTGAAAAGAATTATGTATAAAAATAATCGAAAGTTCCATAATTCCAATAATGAAAGGAATAAAAACTTTTGAGACGGAACCAAAGTGTACACTAAAGACTTCCGTTTTAAAAAAATAAATAAATAAAAACACAAATAAAAAAATCATCTGAGATAAGTTGCACAGAGAATAGTCTCAGCCATTTAAGATATTTTTTAAAGAAAAATAATACATATCTTTAATTATCAACAATAAACTAACTAGTATTATAGTAAAATAATAATAATAGCAATTGCAAAATAATAATAATAATATTCTCTCCAATGATACACATTTCTTTCCAATCATTGTATTTTCCCTGGACGATTTTCCATCAATCGATCCCATTTTTCAAAAGACAATTTCCTAAGAGACATATTAATTACTGTTCTAAATACTTCAGGAATTTCTTTACAAATGAAACTTACTACATAAACATTAGAAAATGGCCGTTTTTTCCCCTTAAAAATATGTAGACTAGACAATGTTTACGGCAGACACTATTTATCTAGCTTGCTGATTCTAAGATAAAACTCGAACTACGGAATAATTATAATTACGGATTAAATTCTATTTGAATTCTATTTTACAGCTCAGTTACGAAAGCAGTTATCAGTTAGATAATAAAAGCAAACGATTTATTTAAAAAAAAATTTACAATTATATTACTATAACTACAAACGATTTGTCAAAAATAAAATTCCACCAAACGATATTTTAACAAATATTTTTTTTAATGAAAAGTGATGCCATAACCAATGGACTAAATTCATATGACGTCATAATCAGATGATAATTTTAAACCACGTGTTTTTAGCCAATCAAGTTCAAAAACACATGTGACGTCCTAGTCACGATAAATGCAATTATCTATTTTCAGCAAATCAGTTCATGCACTTCGTTGTTGCCAAATTACGCTTTTTACAGAAACTTTTTTTAAAAAAATTAATATTTGTCACTTTATTTAAAAGTACATGTACAAAACAAGACTTTTTTTTCCTTAATTTAAAAATCTTTTTGCAGAAATTTCTTTTTATAACTCTTGAGCATCTTCACCCAACTATGCAATTTGAAATTTTACCTAAGTTTTTTACAAATAGAATAAAAAGTACGAGCTAGTTTATTGTCCGTTTTGAATTCAATGTAGAACACGTGTTTATATTATCATGTGACCGTCATGAATTTGGTCCATTATAACTTTTTTCCGATTTTTGATTTACGCTTTATTTATGTAGTATTAATGGGTTTTTTTATGACAATACAATAATTTTACAATTAATGAAAATTAATTGATTAAACTAATTATCTGAAGAATTGAATTTTACTCATAATTTTAGTAGTTTACAACGAGAAACAGTTGAATATTGGGACGAGCAAGTTAAACTATCCACTCGTAAAATTAAATCATTAAAACTAATTATTGAATAAATTCAATTGGACTCAACGCTGCTTTTCGCTCTTAAAATTTAAGGTATAAAAAATTACGTGAAGTTTGAAAGAAAATCCATGTTTGAAAAACTGGTTTTTACCGTTGTAAATCTCTGTTTTAAATTTAGCATTGTATTTTAGCACATGGGGAGAGTGTGTGTGTGTGTATACGCAGCACAGAGCGATACACTCAAAGTTTGTTTTTAAAATAAAAGACAGAATATATAAACTTTTAAGCAACTATTCAAATCATAGTTAATTATTATTCTTTTGACGTGTAACCCAAGTTTTTCACGCTTAAAAAATTCATCTTAATTTTAAAAAAACAACGTATTTTAATGTACTTTTCATTTACATAATCGTAAAAAAATAATAAATAATACAAATTCTTTTTATGCATCTATTCAAGCGTACCGCTAGCAACTCAAGATCTTTATAAAATGAATGGTTGACAAAGTTGAACAAAAAACATCTGTTTTTTTATAGCTTTCTTTCAATCTCCTTATTTTTCAGAAACTATTACATTCACAGGCACCACTCGCGCCGGCTCTAGTTTCTCGAGTAACAGTGTAGCATTTCGATGCGAAGCACCTACCACCCATTAAAAAGGTTTTGTTTAAACGACCACCCCAAGGGAAGTATAAAAATCGTTCCCTCCCTATTTTTTTCCCGTCCCAGGGGAGTCTCGCTCTCCGTATTACAGATAAGACAAATTGCTTTTTTACGATTGCCTTGCACTGCAAATTAAATTTACTCGGTTTCAACCTTATCAGATGTCCGTAGGGGGGTGGATCGGGGGTGGGAACGCTTCTTAACGCTTCACGGGAAGAGATCGAATCGCAGTTTCTTGGGGAGGAGGTGATGCGAATCACAGATATGGAAGGACGGTCTTTCTCGGGGAGGATTTTTGTTTCTTGTTGTGGGTGAGTACAATGGCTTAGAAATGGAATTCGTTCGGAAGATGGGGTAAAGATTTGGTGCCGCAGAAACAAGGAAATGAACGATCACGAGCAGCGATGGTTATTTTTAAGGACGTCTTTTGGGGAGGAGTTATTATGGTGATGGGGGAAAGGAGCGTAACAAATACTAAAAACACTGATGTGAAGTGAATTGGTTTTCACGCTCGATGTATGTGTATTTTTGGCAGGTGCACATAAAGAGCAGTGGTTCATAAAAATGTACATAAAAAAGGGGACTGAAATTGTTTTTATGTTTAAGTTTCACAGCAGGTAGTAGAGTCTTTTGTTTTTATAAATAAATCCAATATCTCTTGAAGTTGAGTAACCAGTGGAATTTAAAAACTCGTTGAGAAAAAAAAAAGAATGTTATATAATTTTATTTAACTTGATTATATTTAATTTATAAAAATGACTTTGCATCTTAAAATAATTGTATAATTACTATTATTAATTAATAATAAGCCATATTTCAAGTTTGGTAAGTAAAATACCAAATTTGAAACTGAACTTTCTCTTTAATGATTATTCTTGATGATGAGGGATTAATTTGTTCAGTTCTGTAAATCGTATATCATTTACATTTATCGCCATTTATTAAAAAAGGTAAACTATTTGTTTATAAACAGACGTCACAAAAGGAAACCATTAATAATTTGCGTTGTTTTCTTTGCAACAATACAATACTAATGTAACTGTTAACAGATCAAAAAATAAATTAATATTGAGAAGAACAGAAAAGGGAATGAATCCATCAATTCATGCGGAAAAAAGATTTCTTTAATAAGAAATAATAGTATATTACTTTTACCGTGTAAAAAAGTAAACAAACAAAAAACTGAAAATGCTTGAAAATTAAAATAATTAGCTTGCTATTTTAAAATATTTTATTCATTTATATATATACATTCAAACAAATTCAAATAAAAAAAGGGGGGGGGGGAATGATGTAGTTCAAATTTTTTTTTATCCCGCCAAAATAATACAAATTGATATATATTCGAATGCATTCCTCTCATTTCTTAAAAATATTTTATTAAGCTCAAATTCCAATATTTTACTTGTATTGCGCTTCCTTTGTAAATTCTCTTCCACATTGATCCGAAAATATATACTCAAAATGTTCAGTTCATTTACATGATAAGTAAGTATAACGAGAACCATGAAAAATAATTTTGAAATTTCTTCACCATACTCAATTTCGTTTTAGAATGTGTGGTTGGTTACTATAATAATAAAATACATGATAACCCGAAATTACCATATCTAAATTTTTTTAAATATTTTTTTAAAAAAAACTTTTATGTACAAACTAATGGAAAAATGAGTACTTTATATTTAAAGAATACTTTTCTACGGCTATTGTAACATTTCATTATCTTCAAAAATATCCATAAGTATGAATGAGTTATGAATGTTAATTTCTAAAGATTCTCAGATCAAAGATGTTGTGTCATTTGAGCCGTTTTCATTGAAAGTGAACTAATTCCATTTTTGACATAAAATTAGTTAATTATAACATTGAATACAATCTGTGCGAGCTTTCTATTTATGAACAGTTCTACAGAAAATCCTTCAAGATTTTCATCATTTTGTCAATATAAATTTATGTAGTTGATGAAATTTCAAATATAATTATTTTGAAAGTGGTAAATATCTCTATACAATAAAAACAAACTTACACCACTTTCAAAGAAAATGGCTAATTTATAGCTCATTGCAATATATATATTATGTTATTCATCATTTAATATGAGATGTATTATGTCATTTATCATTTGTAATCAAAACATATATATTACTGAATAATGAAGATCTACTTGTATTATTTGAATTGAGAATAGTAAACTCATCTTACTTTTCAGGTTTGAAGAATTTTAATACAGATGAAATAATTTAAATCACAATGAATTTTAATTACGAATTCCTTAAGAGCAAATAGTATACATTATTTCAGAGTTAACAATTTGAATTTCAAATGATCAATGTATTTTAATCAATATTGTACAAAATAACTAAACAAGTTTAAATGTTGACGCAGACGAAAAAACTGCTTTAGCCGTACATTTGCAAGAAATGTTAAATAGAAAGTTATAAGATATTTGAAATGAAAGATAGACAATTTAACTACATCAAAATACATAAAAATAAAATTTATTCAAAAAATTCGAAAAAACAAGTCTTGAAATTTAAAACGCAGTAAAAAGTGTTCGAACGTTTATTACTTCGCGAAAGTATTTGTAGTAGAAAACGTTACAACAAAACTTTTAAAAAAAAGTGTATCTTAAAAAAAATTGATTCATATTTTTTCTTCTATAACATGAGAGTCAATAATAACATAGAGAAATGTTTCACATTTCTTACTTTCCATTTTTACAATAATAATATAAGTACTGCCTCTGAATTTAAAAAAAAAATATGTTGAAAATTATCTCATATATATATTTGAATAAGAAAGTTAAAAAAAAAAAAGAAAACGAAACTTCAAAACGTTTATTTTATTATTTAACTAGCTGTTACCCGCCCGCTACGCTGTGTATTTCATGATGTTATATGAATATATACTGATTTTTTTAAAAAAATCAGTTACTGATATTTTAGCATTAAGAATTCCATTGTGTTGAAAAATATTCTTATAATTCTTCATTTAAAAAGGACAGAACTTCCAAAAAATCATTTCTAAAAGTGAGGAAGAATTATTTTTTACTCTCTCGTAACCCTCTCCCAAGTGAATTTCTATAAAATCTATTTTTAGTGGATCTTTACTCAATAAAATAAATATGCTTTCCAAATTTCAAATCTAAATCAAATAAATCAAAAACGGGTATTTTTTTTTTATCAATACGCCGCAAAAAAGATTCCCTCTTCCCCATAGGAAAAATCCTTTCTTAGCGAATTTACATTCAACAAAAATAAAGTGTATACTAAATTTCATTACGGTAAGTAGTAGTTTGATAACGAAATTTGTTTATAAATATCCCAGCAACTCCCCGCTATCACCCCTCCCCAACAGGAGTCGATTTCCGTAAAATCAGTTCTTATAGTGGATCTATATTTAACAATAAATAAATAAAATAGAAACATGCGAACAAAATTTCAAGTCTGCACGTCTAAAAGTTCAAAAAACGGGAATTGTATCTCTAACCTCCATCAAGGGTCAATTTTACTAACTAAGAAACCTTCGTGGGTATGTGTCCAACAATTCCACAAAGTTTCATCGCAATCGGCTGAATGGTTTAGGAAGGCATTAGAGACATATAGACACACAGACATTCAATTTCATTTATATAGATAAAATAATATAGCTTCCGTCAAACCGTCATTTTGAATTTGTGAGAGAAATGTTAATTCCCATGGAAATTACTTTCATAAATCTAGACAAAAATATCATTTTGAATTCAATGAAAAAAATTCAAGAAAAAAAAATATGAATATTTATATAGAACTACATTTTACTCTCCTTTGATTTCTGTAAATATTTTTATGTATATATATATATATCTATTTTAAACATTGAATCGTAAGTTTTCTTATTTTTAAAAATCTTTAGAAAATCCCTATTTTTTACTCTTTTTGATGCGTTTAATTGTATTCAAATCTAGGTTTGAGAGGGAAAGTAACATTTCCATAGGATTAACATTACGCAAACGAATTCAAAATGGCCATTCCAAAGGAGCCTTAATGTCAGTATGAGAAATTGACAACGTAATATTGCATCACAATCAAATGATGAAGATGACATCTGAATTAATATTTGACTCTAGGCAATTTCATATCACCCTCGTAAGAGCAATGGAATTAATTAGATTTTACGATGCTGCCAATATTTAATCTTGGGTGGGACAGAATCTACGGAACTATGGTTTTATCATGAGGCTATAATGGCACTTTGATTCAAATTTCAAATTGAGAGGTATGCTCGAAATTAAACAGAACATTTTAATTAGTTGGCTTAGCGAATAACTTGTAAGAGTGGTACACATAGCTCCTTCCAAAATTAAATTTTTTTAGATAAGTCTCACCTAATATAAAAAATATATATATTAATGTTTTATTTATGATAACAGTGTAAAATTGTTCGAATTAAATATCTGTGTCAATTAACGACTTCACGCTTGCGTAACAGAACAAACAAAAAGTGGGCATTATGTTGTTATTGATGCGTGAAATTTAAAAGCTTTAAATTAAGAACGAAGCCCTCAAACATAAATAAATAAAATAACTAAATAAACTTTGTACAACCGCAAGCAAACATGCACTTTCGTTTGTAGTGCCACCAAGTTTCCTCTCCTCTTTCAGTCTAAAAATAGAACGGAGGGAAAAGAAATCCACCTGATGGAGAGAAAATTGTTAGAAATTTCGAAAAAGGGATATATTGTGACATAAATATAGAAATCACCAGAAAGAGCTGATGACTAAAGGGGAAGTGAAAATTTCCATGGGTGAGAAGAGTGAAAGTTATATACTCGAAAAAGCCCGTGGCAACGCCGGGTTCTGCAGCTAGTTATGTCTAATTAGGTGAAGCATTCGATGTTAAACAAGTTCAGTGCACATGCAGGTATATGTTATGCTAATATTTTATACACAATGAAAAATATAGTTAAAGGGATGAAAGAAATCCAAAGTACAGAAAATTCGAAATTGTTTGGCTTCAAAACATGCCAAGAACGAAGTCAACTTAAGAAAACAGTCTAAGACCATTTATCGGAACATTCATAATAAATAGAATCTATTTTAAATCTTTTATTTTACTTTTATTTTTTGAGATTTCAAACGATATATAAAATAATACTTCTCAATCAATGCATAAAAACGACTTTTAAGAGTTTTACATCGCAATTTAAGAGAAACATACTGAGTTTCTCTATTCTACTATATATTTTTGAAAATTAAAATCACTATTGTTAAAACCAAGTATAAGCATAACGCGCGTGCATGCACGCCCACAAACCTACTTAATATAAATGGAAGATTTACAGTTAAGTGTTCTTTTTTGCTGGTTTTACAATCATAATTGATAAAACAAAAATAAGAACTATAAACGAGAAAAACTATATATTTATTGTATTTATTTAGTAATTAACTCTTCATTGTTATTATGCAAGAAATGCAACATAGCTATACGAGTTGTCCAAATGAAAAACGGACATACGCGATTCCGCCAAAATGAGTGCAGCTATAGTGGAGTCACCAAACAGGGACACGAAGGACGGAAGGAATTGTGCATCGCATACGATGTTTAATAGTGAAACCTGTTAGTAATAGAGAAAATTAATCAAAAGTAAAATTTTGTGTGACATATAAGGATGCTTCCAGATCGGAACAACGTGCGGTAGAGCGGTTTCTGATTACCGGGGGGTGAATTTAATTCCGTTATCTATAACGGGTCAAAGTTTAGGTCAAAAGTTTTGGAACAGTTGATGTAAAAGTTTTCAATAAAGCAACAAGCTACATCGGATCTCGATGACAATGTTCGCCCACGCGTCTCCCCTGAAACCAAAAGCAACTTTATAAAAGTCTGTTGGGAAATGTTAGAACACCCACCATATAGTCCGGAATTGTCACCTCGTGATTTCTAGGTCTTTATTCCACTTAATCTTAGTCTTTCATTTCTATTTGGACGATGAAGTGAAGGAAGCTGGGCAGGACTTCCACAAAAATTCACCACGTTCTTCTTAGAGTGAAGACATAGACCTGTTGCCGAAATGATGGGACCTCTGTTACAACCCCAGAGCGTGTTTTTGTTTCCCAATAAAAAAAATTTTATTGAATTTTTCCACTTTTCATTTGGGCAATCCTTATATTTAAACATTCAACGTTGCATATTTATAATACATTCAAGCTATAAAATATATTCTAAAATTTATAAAAATACTTGGGACGATAATAAAAGTGTACGTTATCCGATAACAAAAGGTACTTTAAGTTTCACATAACAAAACAAATATTGCTTTATAAGTCTCTGATTTTACTCCATCACTAACAGTAGTGTCAATTTAATCTCACACAAAAGTTTAATTTCAACTGTTACTTTCAACTATTCTTTTTAACTATTGCTTTCGTTTCAAAGTACATATGCTTACATCACAAACAGAAATTTCCTTAATCATGGCGATTAAAAAATAAGAATGCTGAAAAGATAGCAAGTGTGGTTAGAACTACATTTAATTGCTGTTAAGAATCATCCAGCTCACTTTGAAAACAAGGCCATTTCTTCTTTTTAATAAGCGACAAAGTCTGCGACGCGTATTAATTTGGTTGCGTGGAGCTAAATGAAACAATAGTTTTTTTAAACAGTTTTCTTTTTTCAACTGACATAAAAAAAAGTGTGCAATTAAGAAGATAAGAAAAAGTGCCCAGATAATATTGACTGTAAGGGGTGGCCTATTCTTAAACAATATTCCTCATTAGAAAACTGGAGAGAAAGATTTTTTAATTTGTTGCGTTATTGAACTTATTAATTGCTGCATGAGTTTCATTGAAGTCATGTTGTCTCATGTATTTTATATTATGTATTTAATACACGTATTTTATTACGTATTTACTTCATACCATATAAAAATAATAGAGTTATATTGTGCCTTTTTTCCATTTGCAACTAAATGATTAAATGTGATTGCAGGAATCAATGTAAAATAAATTTTAATGTATAATGAATAAAATAACAACTAAGATATAGATAAATAATTATATCTCATTTATAACTTTAGAGAATAATTTCCCTATAAACATCCTCATAAGAAACATTAAAATATTATCTTGTTTTCTTTTATAATGAAAAAGTAAATAAATAGTGCAACCTATAACATTAGAAATATTGAAGAACGTCTTTGTCAATATCGTAAAAAGCAGTAGCCAAGTGGTCATGGTCACAAACTCGTGGCTCGAGTTGTTTAGTCGTGAGATCAAGTCCTTGCGTTTCTGAAGAACTAACGCATTGAGGGGCTGATACTCGAAGAATCTGTCGAGGGTCAAAATCATCCCTTCAGAGTGGTGTGGAAGTTTGTAGAGGGAGTTCAAGGTCAGGCGCTCTCTTGTCCTCGTATTTGACCGAGGTTCAAACTGACGAGGTCCACCGTCAATAGCCCACATGTTGCTTCACAGGACAACGCAAATTAAAATCAAATCTAATTAATTAATTTCGTAAGAAATATTAAATATTATCATACTTAGAAAATTCTCGCTCTCTAACCAGGACTTAAAGCGTTCTGTTAAGTCTTCGATCCTCCCCATCCATGTATCATAAATTTAAAAAACGTTCGTACTATTACGAATTTGGCATTCTCTTCCAAAATTCTCACTGATGAGGGCTTTTAGCGAGATGGGATTTTTAGCGAGATGGGGATTTTTAGCGAGATGGGTACTTTTAGTGGGATGAGGACCTTTAGTGGATGCGGACTTTTAGCGAGATGGGATTTTTAGCGAGATGGGATTTTAGCGAGATGGGGATTTTTAGCGAGATGGGGACTTTTAGTGGGATGACTACCTTTAGCGGGATGCGGACTTTTAGCGAGATGGGGATTTTTAGCGAGAGGGGGACTTTAAGCATGAAATGATTTACCGTTTATCAGCCTTTTGTTTTTTTAGAAGCCTCAAGAGTTGAACAGGTAGCACCGATTAAAACACCACGGATTACGAGATCTATGTCATTACTTCTTAGCTACCTCGTTCACCATACATTAAACGAGCATTTTAGCAAGTCTGTTTGAAATGAACTCGCTTTTCGGTATAAAAAACAAAATAAAAGGCGTTTTCCATTATTTTAAATTTTTAATTGTGTCTTTTTTGTACTAAACTTCTTTAATTCTGATGCAGGGTATGCATATCTAAAAAATTCTCAAATAGATGATTCTAAAATTGTAATTGATCTATCCCGGAACTTTTTGACCCTGCTGTAGACGCTGAACCAAGAGCAAATGAAAGTGACCAGACACAAAATATTTTCTAATTCCTCTGTAACTCTCCGCACCACACTTCGCAAAAATTAGGAACCATAATAAATAAATTTTAAAGAATTGAATCTTCTTTTAACTTTTTCGATGATGTTAAATAACGAAATTCATTACAGTATTTCAGCAATGAAAGTATGCTACTAAATATAAAATTTTTACTATTATGTAATCTAGTATTTTCTTCAAAATTCTATAGATACCGAATGTTTGAGATTTATTTGCTGAAATACCTGTGAAGCATTTTTTAAAAAAAAGCTAAGTTAATTAGTTCTTTATTTTTTTCTGAAGAAAGAGACTGAATTATTCCTTAATGTTACAAATATGATTAGCTGTTCACTATTCTTTGTAAGTGAGAAAGCTAGAATTATTTTCTAATGCGTCTTTTGAATAAAAATCGTTTTACTATTCATCTAATTACGGTGATGTAAATTTCTCTATTGGTTTTTTTCAAATCACAATTACTATTAAAAAAATACTAAGCACATTTTCTATGATTTAATTACGCCATTGATATAATTTGTAATAATGAATAATAACGAGAATGAACCAAGTTATTAAGCATTTTCCATTTTTTTCGACAATTGTATATAATTACGCATTGAAACAATTCAAAAACAAATAAAAGATTCTTAAGTAACAGTTGGACAAGAAAACTTTTTCTTTCTCCCGATTTCTTTTTTTTTCATTTCATTCTTTTTCCTCCGGAAAAGAGAAATAAGCTGGTACACAAAACCCTAAAGTGAGTATTCCAAACCCCGTAAATTTGTCCTCCATGCCTGAGAGGGAATTGAATTTTGATTCACGGTTCCAACTCTCAGTTGATGAGAATAGCTGTAAACCTTGATCGAAGCGGAATTGAGAAAGTGCACCCTTTGCAGGAAGTAATAAGGAAGACGGAGCGTTTAACTTCCGGTCACGTGACCTGGATGTGTATGGGAATAAGGGAGGACCACAAAGCTATTTCTCACTTTCTCGACGCTCCAAGTGAAGAGCGGTTCTAGAGTTTCCTACAAGAGGTACAATAATATTTGCATTTGTAGGAATCCGAAGTAAATAGGAAAGAATGTTGTAGTTATGTTCCTCTTTGCAAAGGAAATAAGACAGTTTTCTTTCCTTGAGGTTTCACCTCGGATACAATTTGTAATAAATGACTCAAACATCTTATATAAAAATCTCAAGAAAGTATAGAAGCAGGAATATCTTCATTATTTTTCAATAATAGTATTTTAGCTGAAAAAATATATTTCAAATATAACATGTAAATGTGACCATTTAAGTTCATAACAACCTCTCATAATAAATTTTATTTTAATCTCAAACAATAAACTTATTAGCATAATAAACGTTTAAAACTTAGTTTCTTTTTTAAAATCAGAATAAAGACTTCTTTTTCACTTTTTCTTCCAAATAAAACATTTATACACTTATTTGATTCATTATCTTTATAGAAAGATTTTCCAACATTTATTTAATCATAGTAAAGCTTGTTCTGTGCTATTTCAAGGATCAACTTAAAGAATGGGACAATCCTCGATAAAACAAAACAAACAAAGTTGAAACTTTACGAAAGACATTATTTTTAAAATAGAAGACTATAAATAAAAAGATTATGTCTATACAACCTATATACTTTTCTTAATATACAAATTAATAAATTTTAAAATATTTTAAGAAATATGAAGGTTCTGAAAAAGTACACAAAGGAACTCTATACATGAGGTGTTCATTAGATACATGTCTTATTTTATAACTTATATTTCCTAAAACAGCCACTGTTTAGTTCTAAGTGTACATTTATTTAAATAATAAATATTTTATACTTCTGTGTGATTTTTAAAATTTGGATTATGACACAATTTTAGGTAAAATATCGTTTTTCTAAATTCAACAATAAAGTAAATACAAACATTTCAGGAAGAATTAAAGCATTAAATGCAGTATCATGATACAGACTATACCAGGTTCAAAAATATAATAAATAGATTTTTACGTAGCCTCAAAACTGAAAAACACGTTTTGAGAAAAGTGGAAAAACTAACAAATGGGTACTTACCTAAGTTGACTTTAGGTGTTCCAACTTTCGCCTCATCTTGCCAGACTCTTATCCTTCTTTATTTTAATTTGCCTTTTAGTTGTCTGGCTTCTTTGGTAACTTTGGATATCATCGGCTAACAGTTCTGGTAGTAGAATCAATTTACAAAGGCCTTCACAAATGATACCTGGATTTATTGCAGTGCTTTTAATCTAACCTGTTCTTGTGTATCACCATCATTGAAACACTACTTCCGTCCATAACACCCATTTGCAAAGTTTTTGCTCCTGATATGTTTTTGGCTTTACAGATTCACAGTTATTAAAGCTTTCGTTAGGGTTTTAGGTTCAGCCATACAGACATTTTAATAAAGAAGTTCTTTCATAAGTTAAATCTCTAAATATTTTTATTTAAGAAGGCTTTAGCTACAGAGAATGTTTGTGGGTTACTTTTCTGAATACAAGGCTTTATTTGCCACCCACCTTTCTTCTCCCATGGGCCTAGGCTCTATGTTGTGGTTTTATCTGTCAGCCAGTTATATGATATATTGCCCATATGGATTTACGTTTATATCTGCAGTAGTTTAACTTATTCTTCTTATGGCTAGGCATAGCGTATTTTTGCAGCAAAGAATTTACGTCTGTGGCCTTCTCGTCAGATGTGCTGTGTCCCGACAGCTTGGTGGTTAAACTGTCTTCGGCTCTCAGTCTTGATCCCATCCTTTTTGGACGTGGCGATGCACTCAATTTTCAATCAGACATCATCACCATATATTGGTCTCTTGAACCTAAGAAACCCTTGGAATCTCATCTCAAGGTACTGAACATACCGAACATCATAATTTGGTACTGAGCGATTGAATCGCAATGCTCCTCCTCTCATTCCACTAAATCATAGTTTGCCCTGGCAATTATCACAGTTTGTTTTGTTCTTACATTAAAGCAATATTTTGATAGGCACTCAAATCAACAACTTTTCCGTTATCGAGAATTGCAATTTACAATTTTTGGCGTGTGTCCTCTTTTTGTAGGTCCATCAAGAGCAGTTGCTACGTCTTATTGTTCGTTTTTAATAACAGCTTCATTAACGCTACTAACCATTGAACATGATGAAGCAGTTTCCAACATTAAAGTGGCATATAGTCTTTCAAATTTAGCTGATTGGAGGCAAGTTCATCAGCGCACAAATGTCTGGCTGCACTTTTCCAGTGCAAACCATCTCCTTCATAACAAACCTAAATTTAGCCATATCCTGCTGGCGATTTGAAGTCGAATATGACTAAGGCCACCAATGTACGGCTTCTTTGTTCTGCTAGCAAGTCCTCTCTACTTTTATTTTCAGCAACATCAAGCAGAAGATCTATCACAATATCTACATTTTGCAATGTTATTTGAAAATATCATTAAGCATATTTAAGTCAATAATAACAAACCTGCTTTGGGATTCAGCTGAAAAGTTATCTCATGAGTCAAAATATCCTTTACTCTTCTCAGTTTTGGAGCTGACATCATTTTCCTCACTACACATTCTGAAGTTTTACAGATGAACCGACGTTTCTGATGTCAAATTTCTTTGCTCAGGGCATTTCAAATATTTAAAACACAAATCACAAACAAACAGATAGTAAACAATAAAACGTAATAAGCGGTGAAAATATGAGTTTGTAACTCACGTGTTTGTATCTCAAGCACAAGAAAACAACATTCTTTAAATTCCTTTGGCTATAAACAAGATTGAGTTGAATTAGTTTATTCCTTCTCAAGCCACAGAATAAAATAAATATATCAGATCAAGTATTAAAATACCAATCTACAATCTACCATAAAGCATATGTTCAGTTACTGAAGATGGGCGTGGCGGTGATGTACGATAACATAAACAACAGATTGTAGCTGTTTACATTTAAAACACCAGTACTCAGATATTAAGCTTTAAGCCTATACATATACATTTTGGAATCAGCATGCTTTTTAAGATGAAAATTGAAAATCGATTTTGAAGTTTATCACGTCTCAGTTCCTTAAGTTATCATGATCGAATATACAGAGTGATTCACTGCAAGTACAAGACACTTTCAGGAGGATTGAGGTACAAGACAGTTGAAACACATATCATCAGGATCTTTGGTGGCATTGAATTGGGCCTGGGCCCCTCTTGGTAGTGAACCTCTTCTCGTTCGACTGGGCCTCCAGTTGATGAAACGAATAATTCTAATAGTCAATCATTATTCCCAGACATACTCTCCCAAAAACTGGGCATTTCGCGTGAATTATATCCCACCTGGCAATGCTGCATTATAATGTAATTCTTGTGTCTGTACCTTCCTCACCATGTTTCATCATTTTGACGAAAGGTGGCAGTCAGTCGTGTTGGATCGTACTAAATTTTTGAGAATATGAGTCCGTCACACATATTTATTCGTTAAGGGCTACCGTTTGTACGAGTATTTGGGAAAGTTTGTTGTATACTGTCTACTTGAAAAAGGTCACAGTTGAGGTCTACTTTACAAAGGGGCCTAGTTTATCAAGGAATTTTAAAACGTCACTGATTGACATTACAGGGTCAGAAATACCTTCATCATGCAGACGAAAGCAATGCAAAAGTCCGAATGCGTAATGAACTCACTTGAAACTAGTATTTGAGAACCAGTCCACTGGTAGTAGATCGACAGACATACTCGATATTGAACCAACATACCAATTAGCATATGGAGTTGGGAATTCCAACGGGCGCTTGCTTCTCTTCTGAACTTGTAATAGGAATCTTACCCAAACAGGTACGTTCCTCTTTATACAATATTTTAAAGTCTGCACACTTAAGAATGGGTATGATCACGAGAGAATGACCTCGAATCGAAAGCAATCGACGAATCATAAGCAGAATGTATTACTTCTTACAGAAAAAATCAAGTATGAGTGCTCGAGGCATAGCCTAATGATTGGGTATTCTCAGCCCAATCAACAGTTGAAACTGCAATGTCATCAAACTAAATGACTCTCTACTATTTCCTATACATCCAGGCACTGATCTCTAACGATTATCAACACCGTGGGGTTGACCTCCTTTATCAACCCTTTCATTTGTGTCCAGTTTGTTTATAGAAGAGAGAATTTAACAAGGGAAGGAACCTTCAATCCCTATTACGCCCATTTGGGGGCCTTAGAAAATTTTCATGGTACGCGAACACGCGCAGCTCAAAGCAGTTTTTTGCAAATGTTTGGGCCGGCATTGTCGGAGATCACGTTATTGGACCTTACCTCCTTCCTCTTTGTCAGTAAGACAAAGCATACTGGAAGATTTTTCTGCAATAGTCTTGCAGATTTATCAAAAGGCATGTTTCACTTGCTCTGCTCGATATAGTTCCAACATGGGGACGATCCTCTATTTCACCAATGAAGTCCAACAACTCTTAAACTTTAATTTCGACATCATTGAATAAGTTGTTTCTGCTCTTGTTTTTATTACTTCTTTTGATCTTATCACTTGTTGAAAGCACATAGGCCTAGGTAATGGTATGTCATTCGGAATTGTCTTCGAGTCCCCTTTCCCCTTCTGTAAGTTTGTCACACTGGTAGTAAATCACAATACATGTAAACAACAGCGATGATATTCTTCCATTATTTAAATATCTGAAGATTTATTTACATTTAATGTTACATATTATCTGCTTCAAAAATTGTTCTATATTTATTTATAATTTTTTAAATATATTCAATATAAGTCATTTTGATTTTTATGCACTTTCTGTGATTTTAAATAGCTTCTCGAAAATAATTTCATTTCTGATATTTAATAATTTTCAAGCGCTCTGATAATCATAGGTACAGACGAAAGGTTTAGAAATATCTCCTGTTCTTCGTGGGAATTCATTGGGAAGCAGAAAGTGCATATAAATTTATTAAATCCATTTATAAAAGTAAGGAGGAAGCTAGATACGAATCAACAGAGTGAGTCTGGATCTCGCAATCCCTATTAAATATTTTCTTAACAAAAGCTTTTAAAGAAAGTCTGGTATTCCATTTATACATATTGATTGGAAAAACACTCTACTGTATACAGTCGAATCAACCAGGACACCAAGCCAACAATGAGTATAGCTTAGCTAAACACAAGACGGTACATATAAATTATCTAGAAAAAAATAAACAATCCAGGTAAGATATACAGTAGAGCCTGTTTTTGCGTCCCTTTTATGTGATTTACCTATTTTGTTCAATTTTCAATTTGATCTTTTTGTATATGAATTTCAACGGCTTTAGTGCCACTGCAGCGTTTTCTATCAATGTACATATTTATACTTTAAGATGCTCTGTTCATTTGTTATAAACAGTCTCCCGACAATGCACGTTCAATTTACTTTCTCAAATCATCAGCAACGATTGAAGACAAACTCTCAAAGGCAGTAAATTATCAATAATTTGATAAATTATGAAGACGGACAAGAACCAGTTCTTCGAGCAGGTAAAACATATGCAGGGATCAGCTTTAACAAATGGGAAAGCATTTTCTTAAAATAGATATTCGAAGGAGTTTGAGATTCGAAAAGAGCTGATCGCATATCTGGCTATCATGACATTTACAAACAGTGACCAACAGTTCCGTCGCAAGCTTATTTCTTGCTTTATGGTGCCTAAAACTCAATTAATTGAAATTGTATCTTTAAGTGATGAAGCGATTTCCAGACTTATTCATCACAAGAAGATGAGCTCTTTGGATTACGATAGGTAGCGAATTATGTATACGCATTTTACAGAAACTTCTGCATGCATACAATGAAACAAATGTTTTTAAAATGTTTCCATGTTTACTTTAATTATTTATTTTGTTTGGAAGTATTTTCTCTTATATTTTGTAAATAATTGACGTATCTTCTAATTGCGACTTTTTTATGCAGTCCCTCTTTGCCGCATAAAATTTTTTTTCTGTAGCATGTCGAGGAAGTTGTTTGTTATATGTATGTATTTATAAAATTTTCTAATATTTTTTGTGCGTTTTTTTATTCGGTCCCTATCTACCGCATAAAAACAGGCTTTACTTTTCATGAAGCCTTTCTGACACAAGGAAATCTCTCTCTCTGAACACTTTATTTAATATAAATATAACAAACAATTATCACATTCACGGACTTAACTGAATGTCTTATTAAAGAAACAAATCTCGCAAAGTAAGCAATTTAACACCGCCATTTTTCTCCTTACAGCATAAAAGCAGTAGCAAAACGACAGTAAATCTTGATAATTCCAAAATTATTACAGAAACCTTATCAACAGTGCTTGGTCATTTACTCATTTAGCTTCGAAAAATGCTAATAACCTACACTGACTGTCTTCCGCCGGCAGAATCTGATTAAAGCCTACGCATGTGAAATATAAGTTCTCTTCATCGACGGCAACTGCCGATTGAATTGTTAATCTCGATTATGCTTATGACGGGGAATAGTGAGAAAAATGAGCTGAATAGGTTATTTGAGTGAAAAATATGCTGAAATTTATCTCAGGATGTTAAATAAGATAAGTGATTGAAATTGGGAGTTATCGCGCGTATCTGCTCGATATCATAATTCAAGTTCAGATGAGAAATTTTCGATCACAGTGCTTTGATGGCTAATTTTTTTACTTTGGGTTTGAATTGGAGTATAAATGGAAGATAAATTTTGATCTCTCTCTTAAGTGTCTTGATAGCTTTTTTTTATTTCGGATGTATAGTAAAAAATTTTTAATTTAAAAGAACAGCGTGCGTGTACAGTGACTTGATGAAAGCGTGTGTTTTATTTTGTATGAATATAAATTATATTGCTAGCGTTTGATGCCAAATAAAATAATTCTAATTATATTAATTAACACAAGGGTAGTTTAAGTATTGCTTTAAATATGAAAAATAAGTTTGTGCATTCAAAAGTATTTAAAGTTAAATGATTTTGCATTTAAATAAATAATTATTTAAACGAAGCGTACGAGTAAAATTTCAGGCTTTATATTCAATAAAATGTAAAATAGCTTTAAATATACTTTACTTATCACTTTTTTAGGTTTATTTCAATAACCGCATTTTTAAACATGAAACATATGAAAAATATTATTTACGTATTTCAAATTGATTTGCTAATTTGAAAATATATTCGATATTCTAATAATTTGACAATTAAATAATGGATATGTGCGGCATTTTGTGTGATAGGTTATTAACCAGGACGTCTAGCCTTGCCTTTGTCGGTTCACTCCCGTAATGAGGCTCCTCTGCCATCAGTGTGTTTTGTCTCTTAATCAAGTGGCAATTTGTTACAGCCCGGCATAAGTGTCCTCGACAGCCTTGTGGTTTCGAGCATTGACTCGTGATGGACCGGCATTGTCTAAGAGCGGGTTCGAGGCCTGATGCCACTGAGGACCCATGTAGAGGGCTGCACGTTTGTGTGAAAGTTAGGAGAAATGGGTGCCATCTCAGGTGTTGAATTAAGAGGTCCACCGTCAGTAGCTCTCGTGCTGCTAATAAACACTCACTCATAAGGTTTGTCTGATAAATGAGTGATTTGTTTGAATTATTGTTTTGTTGTTTTTTTTTAGTTTGAACCAACTCTTCACTCTAGTCTCGGGTTTTATTATGTAAACTTTATGATAGAGGAAATATGAGTATCCCTGCAGGATGGGAGTACTTTCGTAATCAATTTAGCCCCAAGTATGTTTAATTTTTAAGAAAAATGAATATGCAATTTAAAGTCTTAACTGCTAGGTAGCTCGCCACCCCAGTGCAGCGTTTTGCACATACGCGCTGTTCAAGTGTTTTATTGGGGGCGTGTTTTCAACTAAATTTTTACTGTTTAAAAAGAAAAATAATAAAACGAAAATACAAAATTTAATGTCTAGAATATCAATATAATAATAAAAATTATTACTTATGTGTGTTAAACATGGTGAACACATAAACCAGCATCGCATTGAGTTCACTGATAGCGTACAAAGACAGCCAGTTATCAGACTTATTCATTAAAATTAAAACCTCCCACTTTTACACATTGTGAAAATGAAATTAAATAAATTCTATAAGAAGAGCACGCTCAAACGAACAAAGCTGCTTTCTATGCATTTCATCGTTCCTGGAATATACCCTTCAAATTTCCCCCCACCTTTTCTCTGAAATAAGTTAATAATTTAGAATCACTGCCATTGTCATTTTTTGTGTATTCCAAAGCCATGGGACAAGTTTTAAACAGACTAGCACAATGCAAAAGGTCCTCCTTTAAAGGACAGTATACATGTCCCGTTGCACAAAACACAAACTATTGGGACGTGTAAAACGCCGAGGCACTTAAGGTGATATGGTAAAATCTTCACAACTTTTTTTTATTTTTAATATTTGATAATTGAATTTAATAGTATTTTATAAAGGTTAATGTTTAATAATAATTCAGAGTACAAAATGTTTATTTGTTGCAAAATGTTCGTAAAATTTAAATTTTGGAACTTTTAAACAATTTCTAAATCCTAGATCTTTTTAAATATGTCTCTTTTCTTTCCAAATTTTCCAAAATTGCCTTATAATATACTACATAGAGAAATCTGTGCATAGGTTTTTCTGCTGCTCTTTAATTTTGTCTATTCTTTTTATAATTCTTCACCAAAATTCTCAAAAACTTATTAATTTATTTGAAAATTTTAGAAAAGTATAAACATGTTGGAGCTAATTCCATGCACAGTTTACAAAACATACGTTTCAAAACTTGTATAAAATTTCAAACCCATACTTCCATCATCAAAAGCCTTAGGGTTTTGAATGATATGTACAAAATTCAACATGGAAAATATGAGTTGAAGTTTCATTCATGAATAGCATGATATAATATTCATCGAATAGTCTGAAACTTTATGAAATGTTAATTGGCTTATTTAAAACTGCTTATCATAAAATCCCACAAATGAACAATTAAACAGTATACTGCCATAATGAATATACAGAAAATAACGAATGAAAGATCAATATTTCATAGAACTTTATCTTAATAATTATAAAATAAATACACACTTCAGAGCTAATTCCAAACTTAGAGGCTAATGCACAACATGTACAAAGGTTGCCTTTATTTTATTTCCATTATTTTAAAGCCTTCGCATGTTAAATATTGAACACAAGATAAGCAAAATCAAATAGCAATTTATAAGTAAAATATATCAAAATCTAAGAACTGTACGTAACATATGTTTAAATAACTATCATAAATATTTTAATAAAAGTGTATTTGAATTTCACACATGGGATATATATCACCAAAACAAATATATAAAATGGGAGGTTTCTATTCTTGCAAATTAGATTTTAATTATCTGAGTTATCAGAACGGAATTCAATGTTGTGCTGAGAATCCGTTTTGAAGTTTAATATCATTCATAATATCATAAAAGCACGCACAACACTAAATCTTGACCAAATCCATTTGATCTCTCCTCCCAATAAACAGTTCACAAACTAAATTTTACTGGTGCACTAATTATTCTTGAATGATTTGTTACTGCATATAATGTCAGCCTGATGCCATGCGGTAGAAAATAATTAATTCATTTTTATCAGGCTTTCTAGCAGATAATCTGAAATGTGGGCGTGGTGGTGCTGTCAGCATCAAACATTATCCATTGATAAAATGAGTAAAATTTGAAATTTGCAGGAATGTTTATGAAGATTTGAGGTATCAAATAAGACAATAAAGGTTTTTTCGACAGCTTAATGATTTTTAGGGTACCATATCGCCTTAATAAATTAATTTTGACCTGGAGCAGTTTTACAGAAGCGTGTAATCGCTTAGAAATTCAGTGCCAAAATATTACGACAGATCTCAGAGAACTAGAGATTACACTAGAACAACTTCAAGGCAAATATAACAAGCTACGAGACTGTGATGTGACGCAATCTTACGTTCTAATTGCAAGAATAAAATAGTCTGCACTCAAAGAGATAGCGATGTTGAATACAATGTTGCTGTAGACTACCGAGATATAAGTTTATATGCCTCAAAAATGCGAAAAACGTTACTGCTTAGAACTGTGTTTTACCGAGTAATGTATAAGTTTCCGAGGTTTTTTTCAGCGCAGAAAATAAATTACAAAATACCGGAAAAATTAAAATAAGAAAATTTATACGGGTTCCTTGCGAATGGTTAAAATTTTGGCCACAATTTGAAAAGATTCACTTGGATCTAGCTATCGACGATATGGATCAATTCCAATATTTAATATAATCAACAGAACCAAATTTTAAACTAGAAGAAATAGTGGACAGTTTTCCTACCTACCCATCAAACTATGCTAAAACTAAGTATAAACGTTTTGTAAAAAAGAAAGAGCTCATCCAGTGATGACTACTCATTATATACCTAATTTACCTAATTATTAGTATGTGTGGCTAAATGCCCCAAATAGCATAAAAGAAAAGTTCGAGAAATAGGTTTAATAATTTTTCATATTCTATGGTAATTACCGTAAATAGTTGTAGTCAATCATTGTGTAGAATGCCTGCCTATTAAAACGTAAAACTATCAATAAGTTCATAGTTTTGCATACTAAATTATGACAACGGATTTTCACAACGTAGATTGAAAAAAATACACGAAATAAAATTTTATTTTGTGTATTTACTGCTACCTTATACTACAACCCTTTCTCACAACATGTGTAACAGTAAGTAACTGAATTACATAAAAATTATTTTTATTATATATGCTCTAAATATTCTGTATACACCATATCTGAGTGTTTGACATTATAAGCAAAAATTTACAGAGACAAACAAACTGAGTGGATGACAAAAAATTAAACTGACTGACTAAAAGATAAACTTAACTGACAAATAAGCTTATTGGCGGACGGATAGTCCTAACAGACTGTCCGGACGGAGCAAACCAGACCATCGAAAGACAGACAGACAGTGCATTATTCTATACCTAGAAACCAATTTTCTATCTTTCGGTTACTTACTATTATTCGTTGTCACAAGTACTAAGACGAAATTACAAATTTTGTAGTTATATTTACAGTAATATTTATAAATCATCACAGAAAACTCTAGATGACTTTACTCTATTTAAAACGCAGCATTAATTTTAATTTTTATTTGTTTTGTTTTTAAATATCATAAATATGCATTGTATCATACAATTGAGTGACCAACTCTATTTAAACCAGCATTTAACCAACCCTTGGGATTCAATTCATTCGTATAATGGAAATAAATACTAATTATGAGCTTAAAAATTTAATGTCGCAAGACTGAATTATGAGAACTTTATAATTTTATCCTGGGAAAAAAAGATTACGTTACTTAAATAAAGGATGCTTCTTTTTCAATTTAACGCAGATTGATTACATAGTATGAACTACATTCATTGCATTAAAATAAACAATACAGATTTCTATAATTCTCAAGGCATTATCAAAGACGAGAGAAATTTCACAACTTCCTATCCAGACTTCCAGTATAATAAAACTAAAATGTCTTACTACCTAACACTTGAAAACTGACGATATTCTTGACAAATGTAGGAAACCAAAACAAAGGCTCTTGGCTGTAGTGGAAAACCTTACTTTAAAGCCCTCCAATTTATTTCCCTCTTCATCATTATTTATTAGCCCCTTTTTAAAATCCACCCCAAACAGCATCAATATTTCCCTCAAAAACAAACCAACAAAAAACACGACTGAAACACAGTGAAAAGCTCTGCCACAAATAAAAGAAGACATCATGGTTATGGGCACCTCATTAAGTTCCACATCATCTGGTCAGAGATTGGGAAGTGGTATATTGAACTTCAATGAGCAGCTGTATCGGATATAACACGCGGATCAATACGAACCAATAGGAAATGCGCCTTTCGCCGTACTAAGTATAGATATATATGCGGCTTGAATGATGAATGGTGTGTAGAGATTAATGGTTGGAAGAACGGGCTGTAATCGAGTTAATGCTGTTTGAGACAGCTTTGGTCTGGTTTTAATGAAACCGGTCACGATTATCCACACCTTCTGGAGGTGGAATTCGAGGAATTGTTTGTGTCTGTGAATCAGGCGTTAGATCTCATTCATTTCCTGGTCTTTTGAGGTGTTTTGGATCTTTTATTTTTCTTCCGAAAATTAACGTTAAAAAGTATTTGAATAATCTGAGTTCTTTAAATTTGAGTTAAATTTTTTCCTGTCGCTAGTGCATGAGATTAGTCTTGATTTATTACTGTGTAGAGAGTGGCTCAGTTATAGAATATAAATAATTATTAACTTAAAAATATTTAACAAAAAAAAAAAAAATTTAAATACATCATTCATGTTTTTTTAATATTATATATTTTTTTGTACTTACTATTAATTTTCATTTTCTATTTACTCGTACATTTCGAATTGTATGGATATTAATATATGTATTACCAAACGATATTTTTTGTGTTCAGACTATGATAACATGTCAAGACAGTTTTAAGAATAGATTTAATTCCAAATATTGGAACTATACACCCATCCGGTACTAATTAGTGACGCTGACTGATGATGTGCCCATGGGGCCTGGTTTAAATCCTGGAAAAGACATGGATGTTTGTGTTGTAATCTTTCCTATGTGATGTAAGCCCCAATGTGATACTTTGTGGTGGACGGGGTTTTTAAATGTTCTTAATAATAAAAAAAATACTGAGATCAGTCTGTTGGTGATTAAAAATTTATATATGTGAGATTTTGAAACATTTTTTACTTATTAAATTATACCACTTGTATCCCTTCTCAAGTTATAAAATATTGAGGCCACTATCCTCAATATTTTGTTATTTTTTAGTACATGAGAGTTTTTCTTCTCAAAATTAACATAAAAATGTTTGAAAGATTTCGAATTATCGCATGTTGTAGTCTGGCCAGCCGCAGATTTTACTTCGAAATATTTAGTATTCCAAAACGTATTGTTTTAGTTCGAAATATGAAGAGTTTTTCTAGGGGCTGATTATGTATAGATTAGCGAGAGGTTCGTATTATCGAAGAATTGAATTAGTGAGAGACGACTGCATTATTATATTTTGCACATTTACAAATTTATTTATTATTATTTTTAAAATTAATTTCGAACTGTTTTTAGGCTTTGCATATAATCAACAAAACTATTATACGGATACATTATCATTATTATAATGAATTCTGTATTGATAGAGATTGATAACTTGTGTTTTTTATTCTCCATGGAAATACATTGCGAAAAATACACAACTTAAATATTAGAAAGATTTTAGTTGATTGCACTCGTTTTAAAAGTATTACCAACAAATGTGTTACCATGGGATCTATTATGCTTCCACAAAAAGGAACGAAATAGACTAGTATTGTAATTCTGATTTTTAATTCATTGTTATTGTAACAACATTAATAACAGAAACGTAAGGAATACATTCTTAAAAATGCAGTTGTTTTCTTTTTTAAAAAATATATTATATTACAGTTTAACAACATTTACTTATCAGTTATTTCAGAAATAAGAAAACAGGACAGGTCAAAGGAAATACATCAAAACGGAAATGGTGAATTGAAACTTCCGTTTTCTTATAAAAGATTACGAGGTCATATTCAAATTCTTTATCAAGGATTTCTTACTATATTTAGAGTAAGTGTCTTGTAATTATTAATGTTTTGTATTAATAAATGCATTCCTTTTATTTCAATGATCGCATTTCCTTGCACGAAACATCTTAAAATAAGAAAAATGAAAAATAAATATTAAATAAATGGACATCAACTAGTTGTTGGAATGTGAATATTTAAACAATTCGATCAATTTAAGAAGTTTGCTAATTGTTCTGATGCATCTCAATTTATTTTTTCCTATTTTTTTATATCTGAAGTTAATTGCGTGCACACATATGATTTAACAGATAAAATAAAATTAAAATATTTTAAAGAAGAGAAGGATTTATTCTTGGTCTTTTACACTTACGAAGTTAATTTATTTTAAATAATTATATTTTGAAGAAATGTTTATTCATTTATTAAAATTATTCAAATATAAAGTTTCTGAAGTTTCATTTCAAGCATCGAACTCACTCTATGTTGTTTAAAAAGACAATGAATCACACACACATTTTACATTTCAGATTTTCTTGCTTTTATCAATATATCTTCACAATTTACACATTTAATTACTCTTGTTATGATAATTTCAAATAAGCAGTTTCGCCCTCTTAAAGATAAATAAATATAAATAATTTTTTGGATATCATTTAAAGCTTAGTACATTTTACTTATCAGAAAGCCTTTTAAGAGTTTAAAATTTGATACTTTGTATTTCAAAGAAACAAAATGTTTGTTGGTGTTTGAAAAATTATAAAAGGACTAATACAATAGTAATGAGTTTCATTCATATAAACTATTAATATAATAGTAACAATTATCTGAAGTGTTTTGAAATTCGAAATTGAGGATTATGCATAGCAGAGCGTAACATATTAAAATTTAGAAAAAACATCTGTATATAAATGATGTATATATACTTATATTTTAGACCTTTTAGTCCGTCAGTTTTAAATCTCTGGCAATCCTAAGGGATACATTAAGGCTGTTTTCGCCATAACATGAACTTAACGCGGAACACATTTTCGGACCGACAAAATGTCGCAATTTTTATAAAAAATTGTGACATTGTAACTCGTGTATTTGTTTATAATATAGTGTTTTTAAAATTTCAAAATATTTTGCAAATATTTAGTCTTTCCTTTAAAAATGTAAAGGGGTAGCTCATTTAACATTACGGTATAGGAGAAAAATGCGAAACACATTTTTATTTATAAAAGAAAAAATGTGTCAACTAGGATAAAAGTAAGTAATATAAAATAAATGATTCTCTACAGATTGTGAAGCCAAAATATGATATTAATGTTAGAGTACTTTTATATATGAAAAAATATTCCGAATTTGGGTCCTATTCTTTAACATTAGCCGAAGACAGCCTTAAAAACAGGATTTACATCCTAGAGGGCACGGTTTTATTTTTTACACAAGCAAGTGCGCGTTGTAATTTTTGAGAGAAGTTTTTTTTTCAGTTTCATATTTTTAGATTTTTAAAAAAAATCTCTAATTTTCAGAATTGACTGTGTACTTCCCAAATTCATCAATTATAGTTACAACGCTTATTTTTAAAGTTAATCAGTTTCCTACGCTATATTTTTTGCAAACGTTTTACCGTAAAAAAAAAATTCGGAATGTTATTTTTTAAAAAAATTTTAAAGCTTTTCACGGTTTTTATGTCACCTGTAAAGGGTTCTATTCGTAATTCTGCCTAATCCTCTAGGGAAAATACTTTTACTGACGTTATATGATCATAAAACCTCTTTCTGTAAAGAAACCGTGATTTATGTTAATAAGCGTTAATATTTAAAGTCAAGTGAAGAGAGAAGTTGATGATGCGATTGTGGTATGTTGAGATTAAGACATTAGACAGATGATTGAATATTGGATTTATCGTAGTTCAAGGTGAAAAAATTAGATGGGCCGTTCAAGGACTCATATCATTGCTGAAAATCAAATATATTACAAATAATTATAAGGTTTATATTTCAGATGTTTAAATTAGTATTAAAACTGACTAGCTCTCCATAGCTTTGGGTCAAATTTATAGATAGTGATTAGAATGTCAAAAAAAAGTACATAATTTAACACGGGAGAAGGCGTGCACTTGATACAAACGTTACTGATCACGTACGGTGACTGAGTCGTCCAAATCCTTTTTTTTTATAATTAGTCTTACTGTACATCATAAAAATCGTAATTGCAGTGAATAATTTAATTAATAAGAGAAAGTATATTTACTTTCAAGGTCTTTTAAATTTTTCTTTAATAATTTGAGGAAAAAATCCAATCAAACTTAACTGGAATGTTTCAAATGTGCATGACTTTAATAAAGAACACAAATCACAGATACGTTTAGCTAACATTACAGGAATGATATTTGTAAGCAAAACTGTCATATTTTTCAAGTTATTGTAGTTTTATTGTCCTTTAAAAATCGACAAAGAGCACGTTAAACTTATCTTGCTTGCGTCTTTTTGATAGGGTGCGGTACACTTGTGGCTTCATATCTTTCTTGATGAATTTTTATACGTAACACACAATTGAAAACTTACCATTCAACCCAAAAGTTTCCTGTTCATTACTTTTCTAAAGTTTATTTTGGCTATCATGATTAATATCCATTATTTCATCAAGTTCTTCCCTTGCTTGATCAGTTTCAACTTTAGCCAATAGAGAGTACAGATGCACATTTCTTTCTTTATATTCTATTCATTTACATTTATAAACCACAATCGGTCATATAATACAACAATCAAAATCACAATGTCATTGACAGGGGAATAATGTAGCCTGCTCATAGAAAATATTTTGGAACAAAAGTGGTCGCGCGGGAAACTCAGCTACACCAAGTATCTTAAAAGATTGTAAATAAACGTTTGCCCTTCCGAAAAAAGGGAGATATGTGACAAATACATTTTGGCTCCCATGAAAACTGTCATTTTGGAGAACACTGATAAGGCCATTGGTAACAAATAAACAGTGTTTACAAAATTAAGGGATTCTGGGGTGGCTCTGTGCCCCGCGCGACCGCTTCCTGGTTAAAAAAAAGTCTCATTCTTTGACGAACCCTCAAACTTAAGAGGGAGGAAGTCCGTGACACGCCTTTTTTGGCTCTTTATCTAAACTAATATAAAAATCTTCATCTTCAAATTATTCTTCGGGATCGTCATTAGATATACATTATTCAAATTATATACTTTACTCGAATATTCTCATTAGATTGTTCTCTCTTTCCCACAATGAATCTGCGCGTTCTTACTTTCTTTCCCGCCATGAGATAGATAATTCTTGAAAAATAAGTTGAACAACTTCCCATTTCGAATTATGTCTTCATAATTTGAGTAATATTTTTCGAATAACGCAAAATAAAGTAATAAGTCAATAAATATAATGCAAATCAAATATGTAATTACGAAATGCAACTTCAAAACGCGAAGAAGAAAATAACGTTTTGCTACAGCGAGCGCGTGTCGTAAATTTTAGGAATGAAGCAGAGTACTGCATAAAATTAACGAAGTAACTGAAATTTAATTTTAAAACCGAACAAACCCATTTCATCGCAAAGGGAGGGATAGGATAAGAGAATAGTAATGACGTTCAGATCACTTTGGAGTTGTATTTGAAAACAGTATAGGAAACAGCATATTTATCATAAAATTTGAACAGGTACGCCCGCTAAAAAAAAAGGTATAAATAATAATAAAAAAAGATGATCCAAAATGCATTAGAATAAGGAAAGATGAAAAATGGTCAATCTATAAGGACAGATACAAATAAAGCTATTTTGTGGCTTCTATGAAGGAGATCTAAAAGATCGTAAGGTGTGATATAATCCCTTTTAAATACTTGTTATAGAAAGAGCACGGAAGCGAATAGATTAAATTTTAAAATTAGAAATAAAAGAAAGTCATGATATGACTCCATAAGGAATTAATAAGAATTGGAGTTTTTTATACTACAGAAAAATATCAAAACTTTATCCAAGATTTATTGATGGATGAATAGGACATGTGCCATGCAAGAAACAGTGCTAGAAAGACTTCATTCTGCTTAAAATTGGAGGGAATCAACAAGAAACAAATAAACTAAGAAAATTCAAGCACACGTGCGGTTTTGTATATAATCTAGTAATACATACTGAAAGGTCCGCGTGAGCTATTTTCCCTGCGGTGGTACTCTCCTATGGGAAAATTGAGTTGTACAGGCAAAGTTCATCTCCCAGTATTCTGAATAAAATTATGGTAACCATAGAAGTTGTGATCAGGTCGGTGATTTTATCGCTATTGATGACAAATTTGATGAAAAAAAGGATATCGCCAAGGAATCATCGAACACTTATAGAAATTTACATGATGCTATAAAGTAGAATTTTTCTAGAAAGCCGTTTCTCGAGCGCTGTTAAGTATGTTTATTACGAGTGTATTTTCCATGACAGTAAATAATCTGTGTTACAATATTTCACTGTGTATATGCGTTGATTTGTCTTCGTGTAATCATTTGTTTATCCTTGTCTATTAATAAATCTGTTAATTATTTAATTAATTGGAGATGTCGGCTGCTTACACCCCACGCACATTTGTAAAAATACGTTAAAGTTATATTTCACTTTTCTTTTAACACGCTTTTATTAATAAGTTTCACTTGCATGTAACGGAATCTTGGAACTCGATTTTCACCCACTTAAAAAGGTCAGATAAATCCGAAATTTTGCACACTTGTCAAGGACCGATGACAATACAATAATTTCATAATTTTGTTCCATTGTACTCATCAGGATCGTCAGGAATCACGATAATCAGATTTGGCGACAATGCCAAATACCACTTCCAGATTTGGCAACTTAATTGCACATACAATTTTCAGATTTGGCGACTAATTCGATATACCATTTTTAGATTTAGCGACTGATTCAATATACCATTTCCAGATTTGGCAACTAATTCGATATAACATTTTTAGATTTAGCGACTGATTCAACATACCATTTCCAGATTTGGCAAATAATTCCAGATTTAGCGACTAAAAGAAAAAGGTGTAACCCTACAGTGAGTGTTTTTAATTAATACACTTGTGATTTATAAAAATAAAACAAACAAAAAAGTGTTCTGTATGTGAGAAAGTGGAGGGTGGGTGTGTGTTTTCAATTTCTTACTATAATATAAACATTTTTCTGAAAATGAAAATAAAAAGAAAAGGCTCGTGATATGAAAAAAAGAATTATGTTCTAACTGCTAAATATTTTTTATTTTTATAAAGCAATACGAAGGGATGATAAGAATTAACATTATAGCAATACGTTTAAAAGGTGAGAATACGATTGACACTTAATATTACCATGTTTTTATTAACTCGCTTTCTTTAATGTCTGTCCGGTTGGAATTTTGTAATTGATTTTAAACTGTGTGACTTTCCGATGAACTACAGACTTGAAATTTCGACCACATCTCAGAAGTGGATGACAATGCATGAAAATGTGATAAAAGAAGAAGAAAAAAAAAAAAACCAAAAGGAGGAATTTTTTATACTTTTTAGTCCGTTATGAAAACATGGTCCGTTATAAATTTTTTTTTAATTCGAACTTTTTTCTTCTTACCACACATTTTATTTGTTTGACCTGTTCTTTTGAGACGGAATCTAATATAACGATACGGGACTCATCCGAGGCTCCGTAAACAGAGAGAATAAATACACTTCAGACCCTTTAATTAAAATCCATTGAAGAGCAAGACTTATTCCAGCAGCCACGTATTTCTGGCTCCAAATACCAAACTCAAGGAAAAATTCAACAATGAATAAATGACAGTTTAAAAAAAACTAAAAAACACGCTTTTATTGTAGATCGAACTAAAAATTGAAAAATAAATTGTAATTAAAAAAAAAACTAAAGAACACGCTTTTATAAAAAGTAACTAAAAAGTAAAAAAATAATTCTTAATATAAGAATAAAATGATGAACGAGAAAATTATTGTCATTGAGGTAAAAGTGTGGGGTGCAATTTCGGAATTGAAAGAAGTTAGGAAACTATAACAATTGATATATTTATAGAACACCCCACGCTTTTACCCCAATGACATTAATTTTCTCGTTCATCATTTTATTCTTATATTAAGAATTATTTTTTTTCTTTTTAGTTCGATTTAGTATAAAAGCGTGTTCTTTAGTTTTTTTAAATTATAATTTTTTATCTTTGATTTTAGTATTTAAAAAAATCATTCAGCTAAAATTGTCACTTATTTTGAATTGAATGATGCCTATTTGAAAATTATTATTTCAACTTCAAACCATGTTTAAAAAATGTGATATGATTGTAATACATAAACAATAATAAAAAATTACAAGGGTATATATAAATCTTATCCAGTTGAATATTAAAACATTATTGTGTTTATGTAAGCAAAATCAATTTCAAATTTCTTTGCAATAATATTTTGATATTTCGTAAGCATTTTGTTGTTATAGAATATTTTTAAATCTGTTTAAAAAAATCGAATATGAGAGGAATAATTCATTACTTGTAATGATGTATTATTTCCAAATAGAGGAATTAAATTTATTAATAATATTAGGAAATAAAGCGCAACTATAGTTGCAGATATATTTGAAAATTCTGTTCCACGTCATTATCGTCTGCTTTAATTCAATAATTCATGGAGCTCTAATTTATTCGATTACTTAATTTTATTTTCTGATATATAATCGTCTGTCATTAAAATTATGTTGCATAAGTTGGAATCTTTTTTTAATTATTATAAATATGTTTTTTTCAGTCTGAGAAAAAGAATTGTAATGCGTAATCGATGCTGGTTGAACTTAATATATGTTTAGTTTCTGTTTAGTTTCGGAAATATTATATCATTCTTCTGGATATCTTTTAGATTATTTGAGCGATTATTAGAATAAAAGACGCCCGTGGGGAATAAACTTCGGACACTATAATTCAAATTATTTATGTTTTATTTTATATATATATGTATACATTTCCTCTGATCACGAATCATAAATACATCAACTTTTTAACGGGCTCCTGAACATTTAAAAATTTTAAGCCCCCTCCTATCAAATTACATAAGAAAACATTAAGTAAAAAAACTATTCAAAAACTCCTTTAAGTGTCTGTTGATTAGCCTTCTGTATGGATAATCTTAATCCCTGAATAAACAGATATTATTCCAAAGAAAGGTCTTCGAAATCACAAGCAACTGCCAATGGGCTTAATTCACGAGACGTTATAGTCACATGATGAGTGTAATCATGCGTTTTCAGCCAATCAGCGAATAAAAACATGAGATACCATAGTCGCATAATAAATACAATCACGTGTTTCTGGTGAATAAGTTCATGTGCTTCGCTGTTGCAAACTTTTGTTTTTTACAAAAACTTTCTTTTAAAAAAAGCACATACTTGTCAGTTATACATAATGACGCATATAAGTAGACAAGATCCACTTAATTTAAAAGTATATATATGTGATATATGATTTTTTTTAATTTTAAAAATGATTTTGAAGAATTAAAATACTTGACCAATTCTACTCAATTATTAAATTTGAAACTTTATCTAAATTTTACAAGTAGAACAAAACAACAAGTTTCACCTCAGTTCTGAATTCAACAGGGAACACGTCATTGCATTTATTATGTGACCGTCATGAATTTAGCCCATTACTTTATTCTCACCTAGTATAACCACTGCAATTTATTTCAATCAATGTCGGAAAAAGATTCTTATCAGCTCGAAGTTTCAAACTCCGTCTTAGTAACGCCTCAGCGATACCCCTTAAATAGCTCCTGATACATACAACCTTGATTGACATGCACAAGTATTACTCCACGGGAACCACATTGAACTCCAATCCTTCTCGATGAAACAAGGCACTATCAATGATGATGTAATTTTCCATCTCCAAACAGATCAAATTGTTGTAGTCTCTTTAAGCTATCGATCTCATCGTTAATAGTACTCCCCCTTCTGGATTTCACATTTGATTACAGAGTAAACAATCGAACTTTTCCTCATCCCTACACACTTTAATTCTCCCAAAGTAAACATTTGCAAACCTTCCCCCTTTCAGCTCTCTTTACCTTTAAAAGCCAGCTGTAACATTGTCGTTGGGTCTTATCAGGGACATCGAATGTCTGCAAGGACATCGTGTCCGTTATTAGGATAAGAGACATCTGCGAATGTTATAGTCGGGGGCTTTGTTGTGTCTATATCCGCCACTATACATGGATCGGAAAGAATGGTCGCTATGTAAATGAGTGTTTTTGTGGGTTTCGAAAAGTTGTTTTGATTTGCTCGTCGATTGATTCGCGTGGGCATCTGTGAATATGATTCGGTTTCATTTTGTTTTTGCAAGGAAGACTGTTTCGGTTAGGATATGTGTGAGATCAATTTTTGTTTATTTAGTCATTGGTTATTATAAATGGAAAAATAGGAAATTCTTACAAAATGAAGCAATTTTTCTCGTTCGAAGTATTTCGGTAAATTAACGCACTTCAAAAGCCCGATTTTTTACTTTGAACTTTAAAAATAGTTATAGTTAAAAAAAAACTAAGAAACACCTTTTTATAGTTAATCGTACTAAGTTGCAACTTAACCTTTTAGTCGTCAAATCTGGAATTCGTCAACAAATTTGAAATTACTCGCCAAATCTGGAAATGGGATCTGAAATTAGTCATCAGATGCGGGATGGGATCTGAAAATGGGAAATCGTTAATCCTGATGATCCTGATCAGGACAGTGGAACACAATTATTAAATTATTGTATTTTCATCGGTCCTGGACAAGTGAGCAAAAATTTAATTTCATCTGACCTTTTAAAGTGGGTAAAAATGGAGTTCAAAGATTCCATTACATACAAGTGAAACTAATAAAAGAGTGTTAAAAATCATTCTTTATGGAATGTAGTCATATGTTACGTAAAATATAGATTAAAATCTGGGTAATAATATTGAGTATTTATTTCGAAAAAAGTTGTATGTAGAAATTTGGCAACATACAGTATTTTCCAAAACTCTAGCAGATATCCAGTAAAATTTTCAAATGCATCATCAAACATTGATAGATTTTTTACAACAGATGGAAAAGTAACTTTTTTTCCAATTGGACAAATCCCTTTTCATAGGAAACTTGAAAATAGAAAATATCTTTCTAAGTAAAACACTGAACTTTAACACCCATCACATTCAAACGTCAAAGAGATATAACTTACAAGCCAAAAATAATGTCTTTTTTCGTTTACACATGATTTATTGTTTATGGTTATTAACGCACTCAAGTTTTTAAATAAAGGTAAGCAGAACCGGAATATAGAAAATTAGCAATAATATCCATTTAGGAGTTAAAATGGATATATTGTCGAATATTTTAAAGCATATAATGCTAGATTTAAATTTAATATACATGCGAGATGAAAAATAGTAAATTGTGAACCTTTATCTTGATATTTCTACTTTGAATTTAGTTTTTTCAAAAATACTAGGTATTATTTTTAATTACAGAGCAGTAATTATTTTTTAATGCTACGGACCAAGATGTTTCAGTTCTTAGTTACACACACACACACAAAATGTAACAATATTATGCAATATTTATAAACATATAGTGAGTAACCAGAATACTTTCCACAAATTGCAATTATAGACAGATTTCTTTTCTAAAAGTATAGGGTATTTTAAATCTAGGAATATAGGGTACTATATAATTGAGATAATTTATATATATATATAATCGAATTCATTTTTCGAAATGTTTTTCGTAAAATTTCGGATAATATACCATAATAAATGATGCATAAGAAGTATATGACTCAGGTAATCAAGAGTAAAGTATATTTATATATGGGTATGTATTACAGAGTATATACATATATTTATGAGAATATATTTAAAGTTTATATTCAGCCAAGTATATATTTCTTTAGGGGATTCAAAAAAGTAAATAAAAACAACAGAAGAAAATATATTTTCACAAATTATGGGAACACTCGAATTAAGTTATAAGTGTAAGATGGTTTACTTTTTTACATTTTATAATTTGAAAAACACATTGCATCCCGTGAAATTCTACAATTAAAATTATTTATAACTTAACAAGAACCTGTTTTTTGTCTCATCCATTAAGAACTTGATCAATTTAAATTAGTTAACACACAGATGCATTTAAAATCTTTGTAAAGTTTACTTAAATGTTTAACTACGGTTGGATTAGATTCAAATAATTTTAGATATACCTCATCACACAAGCTTAATTCTCAGGATTAGTGAATTGTAATTAAAACAATAATGGAAGTTTTTTTAAAAAAAATCTATGCTTATGGGCATGTTGATAAAAATTACTGTATGATGTTTCCATTTTGAAATTTGGTATCGTAATAGGACTACATAATTGATTATAAATAATATAGTTTGTTAGATATTTTTTAAAATTTTTCATTTCTTATGAATTTTAATTAATTCTTTTTATTTAAGATGTGAGTGGAATTCATTTAATGTAAAGGTTGTGAATAATTAATCATTCTATTGAATAATTCAATTATTCTGTCCTTCTTTACATTGATCATTACAATGTTCATATATAAAGATTTATTATATTTCGACAGTTTTATTTGAGCAGTTTTTTTGCAGTACTAGATTTATGGAGAATAAAGAAATCTTGAGTGATTTTCAGTCTTATAGAATTGTAAAATTACTTTTACTGGTATGCTATTTCTCCGAAATTTTTTAATTAATTTACAATTATTTAATTATGATCCAATAAAAATGTCGCTTACTCTGCTCAAAGCTAAACTTCATAGCATGCAATGCAAATGTATTGAAATGTAATTTGGATTTTAAAAATGCCATTTTAATCACCAATATAATAGGGAGATGTCTTTCCTCTGTTCTAAATTGAATTTCACACCTACTACAGATGGAAGTTTTCATCGAACTTTAATTCCGTAGAATTTAATTCACTTGCCTTTCGAACCAATTAGAATGAAAAATCATTTCACACTTCCTGTAATTTCGACAATTTGATTTAACATTATTAAATATGAAGTGTACAGTATATAAGCAGTCTGTGTTTGAAAAAGACTAAAAAAAAAGACTATTTAAAGTTTTCTATGTATTAATTACTTATATATGTATATACACAGGTGTCCAAAAGTTAAGCATAAATAGTAAAATGCGAAAAACACGGAGTAAATATTCGTAAAATTATTCCAAATTTCTTGCAGATATTAATTGGGTGAAGAGGAAACATTGGTTCTATGCAAAAACTTTCAGTCGACTACGTCCTGCGTGCAACACCAGCGCATGTAGGAACGCGGAGAAACCGATTCACACAGCAAAGGCAGATCAGACAAGTTTCGTGCAACTGCTGTGCGAAGGAACGTTGTTAACCATCAAACAAGGTGAATGATGGCACAAAGACGCCAATTGCACATGTTTACGAAAGGAAGAATCGTTGGAATGCTGGAATCCTCACGATCACAAACCGAAGTGTCTCGATTTCTGAATGTGGACCAGTCTGTGGTCTCAAGACTGTGGCAGAGGTTTCAAAGAACGGGAGATGTTACCCAACAAACAGTATCAGGTCGACCAAGAGTCACAACCCCTCGCCAAGACCGATATCTGGTAATAAGCGCGTGACGTCAGAGTGGCAGTACTGCCAGAGCACTGGGTTCGGCGCTCACAGTAACCACAGGAATACGAATTTCGAGACAAACTGTTTACAGGAGACTCAATCATGCTGGCTTGTATACCAGAAGACCAGCAGTTTGCATTCCAATCACGTCTGCGCATAAACGCGCTCGTTTGAACTGGAATTTGAAATATCAATATTGGAGTGTGGGAGAGTGGGCCAATGTGATGTTCGGTGACGAGTCCCGGTTTAGTCTGAGTAGTGATTCTCGGTGGGTAACGATATGGAGAGAACAGGGAACACGTTTTGAACCAAGAAACATAACGGAAAGACATCATTTTCCATCAAGGGGAGTAATGGTATGGGCAGGCATCATGATGGACGGCCGCACAGACCTCCATTTCTTTGAAACGGGGTCTGTGACTGCTCAAAGATACAGAGTCGAAAGGTCTTGAGTCTTATGTTCGCTTGTTTCGAGGTGCTCTCGGTCCTGACTTCATATTCATGGATGATAATGCGCCATGTCACCGTGCGGTGCTGATTGATGACTTCCTTGAAACGGAAAACATCCAGCGCATGTCGTGACCTGCTAACTCCCCTGATTTATATCCTATCGGGCATGTATGGGATATGCTCGGGAGACAAATTGCAGCCCTTTCGCACCCACCAAGCTCCGTTACAGAACTGAAGAGACCTCTCCAAGAAGCTTGGAACCGTTTGAGGCCACAACTCATTCATCATTTCATAGCAAGTATGGTAAATCGCTGTGCAGCGTGCCTGGCTGTCAGAGGTGACCACACGCCTTGTTAAACTGTAGCATCAGTATTTTTTTAATGTTTTCTTTCATTTTTTCTTTAAAGTGTGAATCCTTGTTATGCTCAGTTTTCTTTCAAACTGCTACTTTGGATAATAAAATTAATTATTATCAATCTCTTGATTTGCTTCCTTATTTTATAACCATTTTACACTCGCATATCACGTTTCCCGCCATTCTGATTTACAGTTCCTTCTTTATTCACATAATTATCAATTATGCTTAACTTTTGGACACCAGTGTATATATAATCACAGTTTGGAAATATTATCATGACAAAAAAGTAGCTGAGTAGAAAAACGAACATATTAATGTAATTTAAACATCAAGAGAGTGGCTATTTTACGTCTATTATCAAGAGTGCAATTCGAAAGAAAGACTGAAGAGAATTTCCCCATTCTCTCAGCTAGGGGATTACAGTGGGAAGAATATAATATAAATGTTATAACCATATAATAGAACGATGAGAGTAGTTATTTTTACAAATTGCGTACGAGAATTTAGGAAAAAACGTGTAAGGGCCGAAAAGATATTCTTTTATTAAGAGTAGGAGATAAATCTGCCATAACACAAGGTTTAATCCTTTAAAACGTGAAATGAAATGTGGCTAGCGCTTACAAAAATGGTAAAGGGTATTCGTAAATAAGATTTAAAGAAATAATATATTAAATTGGAATTTAAATTAGTATTGCATGAAATGTATGTATAACACGTATGCACAGTAGCTTTTTCGATCAAAATGACAACAACATTTAGAGTATGCTCTAACTCTTTTCAGCAATGTGTGGTGATATAGTTGTACTTTCTTTGGATTGTAGCTATAAGCTCAAATAAAATTACTTCAAATGCAAGAACTCAAAAATAAATGCTTGTGTAATAAATCTTATAATGGAGAAAGAATCCCGAAAGTTTGTACTTACCGAGCAATGGCGACTTGTACCAGTATCCATCCCTCACCTCCAGGTAATCCGTATCACAATTTTCGGATTTGTGTATGTCGATTTCTGTGATGTTCAAAATGATCCTCTCCCCCTGAGTGGCGGTGATTCGCCACTCGCAGTGGGTGCCCTCTTGGGGGACGACGGAGTTGGAATAGTCGGGGGAAGATAAAGTTCCGCTAGGATTCTGCATGGTTTTCCCACATTCTAAACAAAACAAGAGAACGAAAGTCATTTTTGCTTAAAAATAAGGAGCAGCATAAATGCGAGTAAAAAAAGTTTCAGTAATAAAAGAAAGTAATATGAACCTGTTTTTTTCGACCAATGAGAATTTTTCAGGAAGAAATTTGAATTCTAAAAGAAAAATTTAATTTTTCGAAAAACTCAATTAAATATCCCTAATATTGGTCTCAACTCTAATTACTGTTAACACAATAACTTCAGAATAATTCATTTCAAATCGATATTTATTTATCTAATACTAGCATTGTACTCAACACAACGACAAAATATAGCTAAATATAAGCGAACATCATTTATGTGTACATTTAAAATTAAAGAAAACGTATTAATTTGAAAATAATGCTTTCATAAAAATTAATTATAGTGAACACAATTTCTATATATTTACTGAAAGTTTAATAATATAATTTCATAGTCTGATATTTTACTTGTAAATATTCATTGAAAACATGATTGTAGCTGATTATTCAAATGCAAAATACGTGTTTTCCCCCGAAATTTAGTGAATTTTTTATCGTGCTGTGTTGAAGTAGTTAAACCTTGTTCATAAATTTATATCAGAAAACAAAACTTCACAGACTCAGACCGTGTATGTGAATTTTGATTGTTTTTCAGTTTGTTGTAGTTTAAATGAAAAGTGAATATTGCATTGATTTGATGGAACTGTTTACTAAGGAATTAATGCCAGCAATTAGGAAGAAACGCCTGGTAGTGCACAGTACAATACACAAGGTTTGAAGTTTTATTAACATATAAGAATATCGAAATCTTACTTTCTTGAATGTATATTTGAGAAGCGCGTGAAAGCACACTGGATAATCACACTAAAAATACTTATTTACTGTTAATATTTAAGTGGAAGTTGTTTTTAAATGTATAATTTATTTGTGAATTAATCACTATCTTTTTCAACACATACAAGTCGAAAAAATAAGAACTCACTAAAACATTCTTGAAGAAGTGTTGAAAATTCGAACAAATCTGTCTTTCGCTAATTTTAACAGTATATTTTTTATCTAATCAAACATAAGTTAGATAACAAAAGACAATGGATGATTAAAATGTAGTTAATTGTGTCTATAAGTTTAATATAAATCCTCAAAATACTTGAAAATTACAAAGGAAAAAAATATCTTAAAGGAAAAATCATTATCGATCTCCCATTTAATAAAAAAACAATTCACCGGAAGCCTTTTAGTTGTAAGTATTTTCTGGTGATTCATTGAAATACTCCATGTATTTGTGAGAAAGACTAGTGGCATATTTTTAGAACCAGTAATAACAATGAAAAATATGCGAGTTACGTGGCCGTTAATCACTTTTACTGGTTTGCCTGTACACTGTATGGGCTACCGAGAATTGGCTACAACCGATTTGCCCGTATGGTGTACGGGTACTAATATTTTCTTCTTTCTATCTTTGATGTAAACGTATTTTTAATTCTTATTGTGAGCTTTTTATTGATAGTGCTTTTAAGAAGTGCAGTTTATCCACGGTATTGAAATACTTCGCATTCGGGATTTTCTTTGTGGCAAGACGGGAATTTTTCATTGAAGATAGGAATTTAGATTCTTCAAAATATTCCATAAATAACACTGGCATGGCAATGTGCAATTTGTTGCTAGAGAAAAAATGAAAATAGAGAGATCATCTAAAAAAGCCGATATAATTAATCTCTGTCCCCATCGCAATATAAGACTTAGTATTACACCATGATATAAATGTGTGAGCATATACATATGCACACACGCACAAAAACCTCAACCGTTTGAAAAAGGGGTACGAACATGAATTTTTTTTGTAAGTATGAGAGAAATTCTTTTAAAGTATATGAAACATTCTCCATTTATAAAAACAAACATTAAATGGTTTTTGTGTTCCACAATAAAAAAACAGTTACAAATTTAAAATTGGAAAATTAAAATAAAATTCTTCCATTTTCGCATTCTGTTATGTATTATGCTTCGTTTTCTGCAATAAAAAAATACATTTTTTTGGAACTTTTTCGACAAAAAAATTGACTGCTTACGGGGTTAAACATTTATTTCACACACAATAAGCAATTTTAAAAGTGCAATGAAAGATGAGAAAATTTTATTAAAATTCTTAATTTATAAAGCTATTCTGACATAATCTGGATTAAAAATCGATAAGAAAAAACAATAACGACAAAATTATACATCATAGAATTTCAGCTTTTCTTTTAGTGTGGGTGTGTTATTAAGCAGGTGAAAAACGTTAAGACCGTATCTAATGACTCAAATTGTAGGTGCAGCAGCAGATGCACTTTGAGTGATTGTGCGCATGTGAACCAACCACCTGTATTCCTACTCAGTGTAGGAGGTACTTACTTGGACATTTGTAAAGCATGTTGGTCTGCGCGATGTCTCCCTCGCTCAGCCTCACCCTCTGTCCGATCTCCGGTCTCTTCCTCTGGGTGGGGTCCTCCTGCGGCAGGATGGTGTCCAGGTAGGTGCTCTTCGAGAACGTGTTGCGAGCGTAGTGCATGATGCTGGCGTAGTCGTAGGCCAACCCCAGGGACGTCACCTCCTCCTCCGTCAGTTTGTTGAAGTTGTACTCCTGACCTTGCGAACAGGGAGAGCGTGTAATGAACAAGGGGTGGAATGGACACTCATTTTTTAAACACATAGTATGTTTCAAAGGTCGGTTAAAACAATAAAAATGATACACTAATACACTATATTTTGTATTACATTAAAATATAAAAAAAAATAATAGATTATGAAAGATAACAATAACAAAATCAGAAATTAAAGAATTTGTAACAATAGGCGCTTTTTCAATGGGCCACGATACAAATATCCCTTGGTTACGCGAAAAATAAACGTCATTTACACCTGTTATTTTTCTCTAATTTTAAAGTTTTCATTGCATACATTATTTAGTTGAGAAGTGAATGTATATTAAGCAGAAATTCATATTCTGTCTAACGTAATATCTACAGTTATGCGGTCAGCTAGGTGGCTGTGAGGTAGCGATCCCATTTCGTAAGCCTAAAGTTGCGGGTTTGACCCCGGCCGGAGTCCATAGATTTTCTGGGTACGAAAATAGTACTCAGGTCATATGATTACGAGGAATAGGGAATTTCTGATTATAATTATATCGCAAGTTTAACATGACTGGCGGAATTATAGAAGTCCAATACAAAACAAAAAAAAAAATGAGCTGCTGTGGCACAATTTGCCACAATTTGTTTTTCTTCTCTACCAAAAGTGTGTGCTAACATAGAATATTTTTGCTTGAAATTTAGATGAGATAAAAATAAAGTGGGATAAATAAAGAATTAATTAATTCAGTGAATTATACTTATTACTGAATTATTACTTTCAATTTAAAATGTTTAATTAATAACAATTTCCATAATTTCACATACAATAAATAAAGCTGCATTCCTATAGGTAAGTTTTAAGTGCCATAATTACATAGAAATTACAAACTTAAATAAAAAAACGTTATTTTTACAACAATTCACTTAAAAGAAAGAAACTCTTTTTAATTTTTTCACCACAAATCCATTAAATCCCTTTATAAAACACAGAGATGCTTTCAAACCATAACAATGAAGACATAAAATACATGCAAACTGCAGCATTTAAATCACATCAAATAAAGAAATTTCAATATAAACTGCTCTTCACAGACATTAGATAAATACACATTCCAAAGCATCACACAAACAAGCAATTAAATTTCATTCAATATCCCTTATTAAGCAATTCAACACAAACCGGAATTCTATGAATTAATTATCTTTTAATAACGTTAATACTACCAAATACGTATCAATTGAATCTCAACAATGGATCTTTGTTATAGTCAATAGCAACTCATTTGTGCAGTTTCATTGTTGCTATTAAACAGATATTTACTATTTACCATTTCAATATCCAGTGACATGAAGTTTGCATTTCAGAGTATATATAAGGGGAAAGGGTTTAATATATATATAACGTTAATAGCAACCAGGTACACACAAAATGGGATAAAGTTTGCATGAGTTAGTTGTAAATGGCTAAATACGACAATCACAATAAGACTTTTCGTGAACCTCAAACTGAAGCTGGTAAAGAGATATCGGTCAGTGTTAACCCTTGTTGTTTTAACTTAGCGGAATGCGAAGAAAAGGAGTCCTCTTTCGAAATAAGTAACAAGAACTCTTACCCTCTATATTTCAAGTTGTTGACGACTAATGCTTTCGCTATGTGCTTTCAACCACAAAAAGGAAGAGTGGAACCTTATGGCAAGGTATGGAATGTTTTCATAGATGTAATTTTAAAAGATGTACTTTTTGGATCACTGATAGAACTAGTGAGCTTAAGAAAATTATATTTCCCCCCTCAAAAGTAGGAAATTATTTTAAAAAAAGGATTCCTTTTGTTACCGTATTTATTCGAATCTAAGCCGAATGTTGATGTTACTGAACATCGGTTACGGCTTAGAATCGAATGCCGAAAAATTCGTTGGATGGGGGGGGGGGTGATTGAACATGATACTGACGGTTAGAACAATTACAGGTCCATATATGTATTTAAAAGTTTTAATATTGATAAAATAAATTATTCCCTTCTTATTAGGTCTCATTAAAAATTTTTTTTTTTAAATTTTGTATCACAAAAACGTGTTGAAAATTTGGAGTGCTTCTTAGAATTGATGGCTGTTTATATTCGAATAAATACGGTATTTACTTTCAATTTTTTTTGTGAGTATAGATTTGTAATTTCATTAGATTAAGACTTGAAAAATTGGGGAAATACAAAAGAAATTAAAAAAGATATCAACAGGGACTGCAGACAAAAAATTATTCGAGCATAATAACAAAAACAAAAATACTCAAGATCTTTTTTTCAAATGATACAAGTGTTTCTAGAATGTGTTTTCCCAGCCAGACTTAAGTCTCAAACTAATGATATACTTGTAGATATATTAATTATGTTCAATAGGAGATTTATTGAGATGTATATTTTTAAATTAAAGTTTAATTTTGAAAAAAAAATATTTCTTTAAATTTCCAAGAAGTTTTATAGAATTCTACATGTTGAACTCTGAATAACTCAACACTTTTCAAAACTTCAATTCTGTGTTGTTTTTTCCTTCTTCACAAAACAAAACAAAAAATAAATAAGTAAAAGCAAAATCTGAAGTAAAACTAAACCAAAACCGGAATACTATTTAAATTTTAAAAATTACAATTTAGAAAAAGAAACAAAAGATAATTATTATTTTTTTAAAGAACTATAAGTATGCACATGAAAATGTAATAGATGCCCCCCCCCCTATTTAATAAGTTTCTCATATCACAGATATTTTTCTTTCTATTTCTGTAAAGCATAGGTTCCCAAAAGGATTCTTACGAACCCCTGAGAGTCCTTGTGCCTGCTAAGAGGGTCTATGAAAAATTAAAATAAATTTGGGGGGGGGGATGCGGTGACAACGTTAGAAGGGTTTAATATAAAGTTAAATATTTATTTATGAAAGTTAAAATAAATAAGTAATCATTTTTATGTGTTAAAATATTAAGAATGAAATTTTTAGGTGTACATAAAGAGTACAAGTAATGACAACAAGTGTTGCACAGTGGAAATCACAAGTTGTTTTGCTTTCTTTTGTGCATGATCTCGTTATGTGAATTGAATGCAGGAAATCAGTGTTACTCCTTGTATTGTACGAATATATCAATCTCACATTGGTTCACCCATCTCACTGCAAAATATTGTGTTTCTACATTTTAATGCAAAAGTTATAATTTGAATAAATACTACTCCAGATATCCCAACGCTTAATTTATACTTTATTTTTATGTCAACATTTAACATTTAGGATATCAAAGTTAAATTTATAACTTTTCCAATATGCACTGAAATATAATTATTTCACTTGGGCATGACCAATATTTTGGTATTAGAAAGGGGCCCGAGGGCACAGTAAGTTTGATAATCTGTGCTATAGAAGAATTCATTCGATTAACATAGTTCCTGAATTGCGCAATATAATAATAAAAACTTTAAGTTTTAGAAAACTTACTTCTTGTTCGACAAAATCAGGGTTCGAAATATTTTATTATATCTATAATTTGATACTAATTAACTCACACAAGCTAAATTAAAACAATAAATATCGTAACTATCAACATATAAAAATAATAGGTAACAAGCACCCAATTGTTTTAAATAAACAAACAACTTTGAGAAGAAGGTATTAGATGTGGTGTATCTGCTAATAAACCAGCCAAGTAAACAACAGTATTTCCAATTCTCAAATACTCTATCACCTCCAAAATACTCCGATTACAACTCTTCCAATTACACAAAACACACTTTTAAAGTAACAACCTCTCACTTGAACACTCTGTCTTAAGTAAAACAATCGGTTGAAAAGTAATTTAGTTAATGATTTTCAAACATTCCTTTTTCAATAGCTTTTCTGTGGAACGGCGATTGTTATTTCAACCCATCGCGAACAGAGCAAGACGCGATTATCTCCAGCTCTTTGGCTGGAAATAGAATTATAGCTATCTGTTTTATCGCTAACATTAGGAAGTGTCTATACACCACTGACTCCAGTAATGGGAATCCATTTATTATAGAAGAAAAATTTAGTATCTCTGACTGGATGCGTTTCCAATTACGTTTCGTTAGCTTGTGGCATAAGGAACGTTTCCTGAAGCTATCGTGAACACCACATCTTTATCAGTCTGTCACACAGTACATCTTTATAAATGTTCTTCGTCTAAGCGGTTCTGCCATTTTTCACTTTTTGCCAATAGTGGTGTATCGAGTCTATTAGAGTTCGAAACAACAAAACTCATATAATATTACGATTGTTTGAGTATTTTAAATGTTTTATATGAAAAGGAATCAAGGTTTACCTAAATAATTTTTTAATAAAAGTTTTTTTTTTCTTATTGGTAAACGATTAATATATCTATCTAGTTTATCTTAACGAAATCTTGTTCTTATATTCTCGATGATTTTCAAAAACAAATAATGATGCCAATCCTTAAAATGAGTGATTTTATTGATGGAATGGATAATAGATCTCATTTAATTTGAAGATTAATTAATCAAGAAACGTCAAATTTTTTTAATCATACTAAACTTATAAGAGAGAGATTTTAGTGATGAATGGAATAATAATGCATTTAATTTAAACTGAGGATTAATTAATAAAAAAAACTTATTCGATCAAAATTGATGCATAATTGTTGAAAATAAAAAATAATACATCTGTATTTTAAGTATTAATAACAGTAGAAAGAAATAATCTCTGGGGTCTGAGGAGTGTTAATTTTGTCTCGAGAGCTGAAAATATAAACAATTTTCGATTAGATAGAATTCTTTGAGTTTAAAAATAAATAATTGAAATTCTTTTGCACATTATTCATAAAGGAATAAGGTTTAAAAAAAAGTGTAAAATGTTTAAAATATAATTATAATTTAAAAAATTATAAGCACATGAAAATAAGAAATATTTATATAAGAAATATTAATAAATTTTTACGTTAAGTGTTTTATTTTCTCTATCCTTTATATAAAATTGTTTTAAGAATATTTTCACTTAAACAATTATTTAAATATGTTTTTCCGCAAAAATTGAACAAAAAATAACACTTTTTCAGAGTATACTCCTTTTAAGAAAAATGATTCTATAGTAATATTTTGTCCATATATAGCTGGGACATCTATACAAAGCCTGAACTAGGATTTTGCAAAGAATTTAAATTATTTTCAGTTACGATGAATTGAAAAATAACTCTTGTTCTTTTTGCTAAAATTTTTCTACTCTGATGCATTAAAATATGAATGATTACACTTCTAATAATACATTTAAGAAATTCTAGTTTAGACACTGTAAAGATGTTCTAGCTCTATTTATAGGCAAAATATTATTATTATAGAAGCATTTATCATAAAAGGATAATGTTTTGAAAATATGCCATTTTTTCTTCCTTTTTTGAAAAAATTTGGCGTTTAAATAATTTTATATTGTTAATAACCTTAAAAGTATTTTATAAGTATGCTCTAATTCAACTGATACTAAATAATGGAAATGTGAATAACTGTTATCTGAAAATTAACGTGATAATATTTTCGTATACTGAAATGCAACGCAGAAAACTGAGGATCTTGAAACAGAAACGTTTTACGAGTCTTAATTCATTTTAAAATTATTTCTATTCATTTATTTTTCACTAGATATGAACTAAGTCAATAATAGCTGAACATAATATTGTTCATTATAATGTAAAGCATTTTTATTTTATGGTTTGCAGGTAATAGTTACAGGACGCCATGTTCAATCCACAAGACCAATCGGATTGGAACAGAAAGTCGCTATCATGACGTCACGTTTGCCTCTGGACCAATGGCCTGAAGATGAATATTACCAACCAATCAGTCACGATGTTACTCAAGATTCATACTCAAAAAACAAACATCTAAATGGTCACCCTACTATACAGCAATCTGCTGACTTCCACCACAAACAAGATTACGGATCTAAAGCACATCGTTGTCAAAGAAACCTTAAAGAACTCTTTTCCCAGTCATCGTCCGATTCCAATCAAAAATATGATACAAAATACGATAGAGGTTTTGATAATTATCAGTATAAATCAAAACAAAATAATGCATGCGTAGCATGTCATCCATGCGAGCTTCATAAAGATAATTTCAAAAGCAAGCAAGGAAGACATCCTGATCCTTGTAGACGCGATGGAAAAGCACCGAAATACTTGAAAGAAAGCAAGCGTGACAAAAAACATGGTCATGATGTAGAAGAAAATTTGAATGTATCTATTATTTGCCATTGTGAAAATTGCGATGAATTTAACAGAAAATTAAAGCAAAGTCCTAAACATAAATTGAGAAGCAAAGAAAAAGGATACAAGAGCAATAAAAGAATACCCAAACCTCATAAAAAGTCTCCGAAATTCAAAAGAAGGACCGGGGAAATAAAATCTTCACAAGATAGTTCTTCAGAAGGATTTGAATCGTCGAAGGAGCAACAAGAGGGTATTTTCGAAACAGTTACTTCGGATAAGTCTCAATCGGACTCGGATAGAAATCAACAAGGATTGTTAATGGTGAAGCGAAAGCGGATAAAGAAAAAGTCAGGTCGTGAGGATCAAGGCGTAAGTAAATCAATCTTTATTGGAATTCAGGTAAACTTTAACTGCTCAATGTAAAGTTTAATTTATAAAAGTTTGCAATAAACCACATTGATGTAAATAAATACAAGAAGAGTGATTTTGGTTTTTTTCTGACAGGAATGATTGAAGAAAAATATCTAATAAAACGTGACTTCTCATCCATTTACTATTTTCCTAAATTATATATATACAGGATTATTCATAATTTGGTTCAATCATTTTTTTAAAGTACATGACAACAAAATGTTCCCATCTTCTGTAAAAAGTCTTAAAATTGAAAAAAAATGGCTCACAATACACAGCATTAGATTCCCCTTCTTTTGGTATTTTTTCCCCATCATTATCCGTATTAGCTACTTGCAATTCTGATTACGAATGCTTGTCTTTGACCAGTGGTTGCCAACCGAAAGCCTACTGACCACTGGTGGTCTGTGAAAAACTTTTGATGGTCTACAAAAAAAGTGGAACATTATATATAGTTTTATGAAGATTCAATTTCAAAAAATGACAAGTCATAAAATGTACTAATGAATATGGACTATATATTTTTTTTCTAATTTTAGCAGCAGCTATTAATGAAATTTCTTCTGAGTTTAAAGAATTTTTAGCTACCTTTGCAGGTGTATCTAGCCGCATTTGAAAGTTAGAGTAGGCAATCATGGTACATTGCACCTTAATTTGTTGGTATTTCTGACAGTTTGCGCTGACGGTTTATCTTTTCAATGACATGGAATTGTGAATACAAACTTAAATAAAAAGGCAATATAGTTATAGTGGTTCTCCAAATATCAAATTATATATTTAGTGGTCCACGAAGTTCTAAAAGTTGGCGACCGCTGTTTTACAACAAACGTTTCGATAAATTGATCTGTACCCCTATTTAGCATATACTCCATCAAATATTCAGTGTGAGTAACATTTTAAACATCTCTTTTTCTTTATGTATTAGACTTATGGATCAACTTCTGTCACAATTAGAGAATGTCTTAAAAATATATATGTACTTTTTTTTTGGTTGAAATAAGGAAATATAACATCAAATTTTATGTTTCAGAGTTCATCCTCTATTCCAGCATCGACTGTCTCTTCGGGAAGAAGCTATAGTTCGCAAATATCAAGAGGAATCCTTTCAAAATGCAACGAAATTCTGAACAGATGCAATTATATTACTCACTTGACACACACAAATTTTATTCTAATTTTTTCCCTCTCGTTATTGATCATTGGTTTTATTGCGTACTATATCTTTCTCAAAAAGGAAGAGTCTCCTTATCTGCATTGTCATCCGTGGCTAACATATTATTTTTCCTCCAGATGAGAATTGACTTCTTCGACTTGAACATTATTATCTCTATACACACATAACACCATACAAAAATATAAATCAAATATCAATTTTGTAAACTATCCAATACTTATGTGATTATTATCTTAGTATAAAATGCGTGAACATATTACGTTTTCAATGAAGTTATTGTTAATTAGGTTTTTTTAATAAAGATATCCCTTTAATACTAATGTATTTCGATTAATTCAAAGTACTGGATTCACTTACAATCTGTGACATTTCTAATTAGCTATAGCTTATGTACAGAGCTACTTGTAGATTGATTACTTAATTACAGCGAAACAATTTGAATTAAGAAAGAATTAATAGAAACACAAACAACTCAATAGAACACTAGCAATCAATGTTGCATTTAAAAATTACGAACTGAGTAACAAAATTAGCAAGTGCGCGGCTAATTTTATTTAAATAAATTTAAACAAAAAAAAAACAATAGAAAGCGAGCAATACATGAAACGAAAAATAAGATTTCATTTTAGATGACTAAAATAAACTCGACGAAAGAAGAAAATACAAAATCATTTTTTATATATTCATTTTTTACAGGCAAATCCAATGTCACATATATATTTATGCTTTAAAAATAGTTATCCTTCTCAAAAGCATATGTAAAGGTGAGAAATTATCCTCTTGGCTCTTTCGTCTACATTTTTCTTAGAATGTAGCTATTTGTATTAATTAGAACAATGTAATTAAGGTACCCGACTACTTGCGTCAATTTTTTTTTTTTTTAAATGGAGTTATGGGGATTGTGTTGTTGTTTTTAGATTTGCTTAGTACATTTTAAGAAAAATAAGTTAAAATTAAGAAGAGAAAGAGAAATGATTTATTACTAAAATGGGAAAAAATGGGTAAAAATGTACAAAAAATAACAAAAACGTGGCCCATTCTGTACTAAAAGTTTATAAACCAATTTTCAATTTTTCAATTCTGATGTGTTGCTATGTTATTCGTTTTTTAAATGACCTTCAGGATACGCGATATTTTAATTTTTACTAAAACTAGAGCCCTTTATCTTAGTTATTATATGAAATGGCTTCAGAAAAACAGTGATTACATTCACAAAAGGGACTGTAAATTTTGTAATAAAACAATGAATGATAAGTCTGAAAGTTAAAGAAAGCACTTCTACTTTTTTACAGAACATACACACAAAAAAAAAGTCAGTTAAATATTTTCAAACCTTTTTGATCAATCGCTTCGTTTGAGCATTTAAAAAAAACATATTTTGAGTAAAACGCGTGTTTTAAAGTATGACATATATCTTAGTAAGTAATGGCATCTGCTTTTACTAAAACACTTGTAGTTTTTCCCCTAGTGAACGGAAAATAATAAACTTGGTATTTTTTATAAATCTAATAAGATGGTCTATAAAATAATATAATGAAGAAAATTTGTCAGTTTTTGGCAAAATTTACAATATTTGGGTAGTCGGATACCTTAATTGTTTCAAAGAAAAACTTTTGCAATAATCAGTAGTGGCCACGGTAACAAGTGATCAAGGTCGTAAATTTGTCATCGACGAATGAAAAATTCTACTTCTGGTGTCACTGAAGATCCGTCATGTAGAAAGGATAATGCATGTTAAATCTGTTAAGGCTAGAAGTCCCGTGTCGGGGATAGAACCCGCGATCTATGGATCCAAAGCCAAGTAACATAACCACTAGACAAAAGTGATCCCCTGTGTCCGGAGGCTGTTACTGGCTTATATAGGAACCATTACATCCTGGTATGACGGTGATGTTTGGAGAGAGAGGGGTACCAGCTCAAGCGCCGTCTCCGACACTTGACTGCTGTTCAAAATGACAATGTCCGTCGCCAATAATTCTCATGTAGCTCAAAACGTAGGCGCAGTTTAGCCAAAATTGGCTCTTGCGCCATAAATTCCTAAAATCACTCACTCGAGCTTCAAAGTAAAACATCAATAAAATGTAGAACAATCAAGCAATAATAAATAAATAATTATTTCTGAATTGTTAAAAGTATTGCGTCTAACGAATCTGAAAATTAAACTAAAAAGAATAAAATTTTAATTGAATTCCAGAAAAACAAAACTGAAGAAAAAATTGATTTTAATTCGTTACTTTTACAGTTAATTTTAATTGTACATTACATACTGGACTAAAAAAAAACAATTCTTAATTTTTTTTCAAAATATAGTTTAAATTAAGGTATCCGAACACGTTGATAATGAAAAAATTCGGTCAGGACAGATGTTTGTTTTTTATTTTATTGAATAGAGCTATCTTTTTTGGCCTTACAAAAAACACTTTTTTTTTCCTACGCTACTAGAGGCCAAGTTACAATCAATTTTATAAAGTTAGAAAAACCGGAAGTAGGTTTTTGATCTACCAGAAGTGGGCATTTAAAAGTACTCAAAATCTATCATGGCGAGTCTGATAACTCATCATGTTGTAAATGTATTTATATAAAACTTTCTGAACCTGATTTTCTAGAGAATTTACTAAAATATTTCTTATTGTATGAATACTTTTTGAGTTATGGCTTGTTATTAAAATAATGGTCTCATAAAGAACGTCACATTTCTTATAATATTCACTCAATCAGCTCGAAAATTTTCAAACTTTAATAAAACATTAAAAGTTTAGTACATTTTCTAGGTAATGCATCTAATTTGTTTTAACGTTAATTTACTACAATAAGTGTATTACTTTTTTCTCTAATTGCTTTGAAGTTTTTTTAAAATAATGCTAAAATTTCCCTTATTATTGTGATTTTTGTAAAATATAGACAATTTATTTAAAATATTGATAGTTAAATATTGGTATTTATTGGTATTGAGTCCTAAAAAAGCATTTATAATGTTTAAATATGCTATTTTATTAAAAAGTACAATGAACGTATTCGGATATCTTAAACAAAATCCTAATACATCTCGGATTACCGATATTTACTTAAAACCAAAAAGAAAAGGGCTAAGTGAATTGATATTTTACTATTTAACTTGTCCTCAAAAAAGAATATTAGGTTAGAGAGTGTTAATTACATACTTCAGTGTTTAGTGTTATACTTCAGTGCAACCTCTTCCAAAAATCGCGATATTTTAAAAGTTTTTAAAAGAAACCATTAAGAAGAAACAGCAGAATCTTTCTTTCTTAGAACCGTTTAAAGTGCTGAGAAACACTAAAATTGCCATTACACTTTGAAAATAGCTTCACCCATTCCCTCCATCAAAGGCTTCATGAATATAAATACGACAAGACGATAAGACACTTGACAGTACTTGAACCTGTCTTAACAAAAGAACATTACCAACCAAAAGAGCGCGTGTCTCAAAAGTAAAATTACATGAAAGTGACAGATGCCAGCAATTAATCAGAAACTTTTCAACGGCACGCGATAAAAACAACATGCTGAAAGAGTGAACCGTTTATTTAAAAATAAAAAAATCACTTCATCTTTAAGTTACCGTCGTGGGTACGAATCGCTGAGAGGAAATTCTGCACAGGAATTCCAAAGAGAAAAATCGCGGGAAAAGACATATTGAGAACAACAGCACGGCCGTGGTACAGAAGACACCTGGTATTCGAGTAGGGTAGCGTTTCTCGGTCGCGTTTCCAAAAAAACTTTTGAGATAAACACGCCTTTGTTCTTGGGGTCGATACATAAGCGCTCTTCGAAACAAAGGACTCAGTTAAAAGACATGTGGACCACCCGTATTTAACTTCATGAGCTGGATTTAGCGAATTGTAAGTGTTCAATGGAACGTGTTTTCACTTGAAAACTGACATGACACCGCAACACTTGAGTGAAATTGACAAATGATGCATCCAGCTGCATCGGCTTAAAATGTGATGGAATGCTTAACGTTCAGGAGAGGATTCCCGAAATCAGAGAGAGAGTTATTTATTCTAAGTTAAACACAAGAGTCGTATTTCTTGATAAATAATACCATCACCTTCTGAGAACCTAATTTATCTTTTTTTTTATATTCCTTGCGTAACCGTACATTTTTTTTCCAATTTATTTCACTCGGTAAGTTAAAAATTATGATAAATGTTAAAACTGCGATTTAATAGAAGAGAAAATTCTCGAATCACTTAACGTAGGTAGATGATTTTTTTTATGTTTATATAAAAATATTTGCATTTATCATATTTGAGCACACTTGAAACATACATTTTATAAGGAAAACGTCATTTTTAAATAAATAACTACTTAAGATTATTATTTTTTAAAAAATATTTTGATATTTGAAAATTTTATTATTTAATCAAATTTCACTATTTTTGAAAAAAATTTTATCTGATATTCGTAGAAGTGTTAAAAATATGGAACTGGTATTATAATTTTTGTATTTTTTACAATTTTTTCGTGTCAAATACTATAAAAGAGAGCAAAAAAGGAAAAAAAAACCACACTTATTTATATTTAATATTGGGAATCTTTCAAGAAATAATTATTCACCTAAATCCTTATTCCATTCACAGAATCATCAAACATATTATACAAAGCAACCAGAAAAGTTTGGAAACTTTACATTGAATATAAAAAAAAAAACCTTAGTGCTTTCAATACATTATTATCGCGAACGATAAGACCCTGAAAAAATGCTCGTAGAAGTCTAAAAAGATACAGATATTATGTGTTCTAGTTTCAGTTTTCGCTTCAATATGCTGTTAGAAAAGTTTAATAACTGGTTAAATAATGTAGCTAAAGCAACGAAATTTTTCTACACATATTTAGAAAAGTCCCACAACTAAAATAAGGAGATAAAAAAAGTCGATATTTTGGTCATTTTTAGGGTAATGCGGGCCTTTAAACAATTTTTAGACACATCAAAGTTATTTTATAATCAATAAAATTTTAGAATATATTGCCAAATACGACAGCCTATTACGTCTGGGAATAAAACCATGAAATATTTATAAAAACATTCTGTTAATTAAATCAATTATATGTGTAGTGCGTGTTAATATATTATTGAAAAGTTAAAACTTAGCACATATTCTTAATTTAATTTGATTTATGCTCCTGCTCTTAGCTTAAGTTTTTGATTTGCTTCCCATTTAACTTTCTATAACTTGTTTGTGACATTTTAAAACGTGTTGTTTACACAAATTTTTTTTTTTGATAATTTAGTTTACATTTAACGCGACAGTAAGTTTTAAATCACCATAAAATATATAGTTGTTATTAGATTAGATCATAAAATAATCTATAAATAAGTTTTTTCCCCAACATTACTTGAAAAAGAAAACAATCCTTGAGAGTTCGAAATTGAACCCACTTCGTCAAATAGAATTTCGCAAGCGATTCGTACTTTTTAAAAATATATATTTTTATGCTTTATATATTTCAAGAATACTTTTTGTTTTTTTCCTGGAATTAATAACTATGAAGCAAGTCAATTTTAATTTAGTTTTTAAACACCATAGATAACTGGAAATTACCGTAAATACTATTCACAACGGTTACGAGAGTAAGGTTTGGGAAATATAAACAAAGGATACAGGATTTCTTTTTTTAACAAAATTTTTCAAGATTTAGACAATTTTTTGATGACATTTACTTGAAGAACGCCTTATATCTCCCCTTGCAATGTCTTTTCAAAGTAAATCTCAAATTGATTTGAGACAATACCATACAAATTGAATACTAAAAATACTAAACAGTCGTACAAAGTAGCATAGACAAATGGGAAATGATCAAAGTAAATCAAGTTAAACTTGAAAATCTTTTAATATTATTACCTTTATTTTATATCTAATAATGCCAAGACATTTCTAAAACAACATATAATCCTTTTATAGTCGTAACAATAAAATGTTGGAAATCAACCGAAGTCGATTAAAATAATACCAAAATTCCAGCGCTCCAGCATGCTTTCATAATTACATTACTTAACAAATTTACGGCTTATAAAATCACTCGGATGAAAGATGATAATTTTTCTAGTTTGGGAATCGATTCCCATTAAAAATTGCAAGGAAGACATCTATCTTCCTTTTTATTAAGTTAAGTCCCCTTCTATCGGACTCAAATCTAGACCACTACTGAGAACATGGTCCCTTCGGGAGTGGAATCAAATCAAAATGTCTTTGAGAAAAAAAACTTGTAGACATCATTTGGACGTACATAGAATTTTTAACGTATTCCGAAGATAAAGAAATGGAAAGGAAAGGAATCTCTGAGATAATCCGAAATGGTACTTTAATGGAGGAGTTTTGAATTAAATTAAGTTAGCAATCTCTCACCACCAGCTTAGAGGAAATAAAAACTTGTTTTTGGTTAATATTGGAAACATTTTAATGATGAAAGACGAGGTAATTTGTTTCAGCCGATTCTCCAATGTTGCCAATTTTATGAAACGAAAGTTGTAAATCTGCAATGCACGAATGATATAAAATTAGAAAACGAAGCAGAAGCGAAATTTCGAAACATAATGAAATAACAAACGCATTTATTAATTTAAAGCAGAATTACATTTATGAATAATAAATTAAAGAACAAATTAACAGTTCAATTAAAATTAAAAGTCATAGAATATTACATATAAATAATCTAGTTAAAATAGAATAATCATTTTCATTTAATCACAATCACTTTATATCAGATGTACTCAACACTCATGCTGCGGACCAGTAACTGACCGTCGTACAAATGGTACCGGGTCGCCCAAGGAACATTAAATGCTTACTCTTTTATTTACTGTGGTGTATTCCTCTCGGGTTTATGCACCTTTACATGAAAATCACTTTATGTTCATTTTTGGTGTAACTGTATCTTATTCTGAAGTTGTATTTAAATATAATTAAATTTAAATCATTAAATCAAAATGATCTAAAATATAAATAAACAAAGTCCCCCCCCCCTCAGTGTGCCGCGGTAAAATTATCAAACGTTGACCGGTCCAACGCGATAAAAAGGTCGAGGAGAATTGCTTCATATGACCCTTTTAAAAATCATTAATATGTCAGGGGAAAAAACTTAAATATCTCTGCATAAATTGAAAGAAATGGGTAAATCTCAAAGTCACATGTACTAAATTGAACTGAACTCAGTAGCACAACAGCCCATGAAGACCAAAACCTACTGTGCCTTTCTCATTTTACATGATCTTAGGCGCTAAGGTGCATGTGCAGGTGTTTCGGTAAAGTGGTCAGTCTGACGTGAAACCCCCAGTGTTCGGTTCCCAAGCAAGCCTGGTATAACTTTATCGACCCACTGAAGGGATGAAAGGCTAAGTCGACCTTGCCCAATCCGGGATATGCCACATGTATACTAAATTAATTACAAATACTTAAATTCAAATCCGACTTGAAAGTTCTCATTAAAAAATAGACATTTCGAATACGAGATGTTAAATGAAATATCGTTATAGTTTGCTTAAATACCTGTATAATTCGCATTCAACTTTTTTAAAAAAAAAATTAAGGATTAAAGCTTTAAATAACCCAAAATTTGAAGAAAGATAAGATGAAAGGCCGATTTATATTAATTTACCTTTTATCAATGGGCTAAATTTATAACGGTCACGTGATTATTACAAGCACGTGCTCTTCGTTGAATTCAAAATTGACACTAAACTTGCACTTTACTTGTACAGCTTAGATTAAGTTTCGAATAAATAATTGTGGCAAAGATGTTCAAGTATTAAGAATATTCAAAAAGATTTCAAAATTAGAAAGAAAAAAAACTTCATATACGAAAGGTTTTTAAATTAAGTGCATTTTTTTAAAACTTTTGTGCGTTATTTTTATTGTTGACAAATATCTGCTTTCTAGAAGAATGTTTCCTCAAGAAGTAAAAATTGGCAACCGCGATGCGCTTGATTTGATTGGCTAGAAACACGTAATGGCAGTTATCGAGTGACGTCACAAGAATTAAGCCCATAACACGGGTGAGCGAAAGAATGTTAACTAACGTCTTACTTCAAAGCAGTGGCTCCCAAAGTGGTCCCTATTTACCCCCAGAAATCCCCGATATTATTCAAGGGGTCCGTGGAAAATTTAAATTGATTTAAGGGTCTCTGAGCAACATCCAGGTGTCCGCGCATAGTTTAATATAAAATAAAATAAAAATTGGTCCATTTTTATATTTTTATGGAAATTTAAGTATATAACACTAATTCACTTGGATATTCCCGATTGGGTGTTGAACCCTTTTGCGCGTGGACGAACTCAAGTCCCAAACACAGATGATCCATACTAATACAGGAGCTTTTTTATTGAAATATCCACAGATGAGGTATTAAAACCAATGTTTCAACACGGACTACTTTCTCGTCTTCCAATTTGGTAGAACTTGGATTCATTGCCGTAAAAAATAGATCACACACAAAAAAGAAACCGACTAAAAATTAAGGTATCCGACTACCCTAAAATTGTAAATTTTGCCAAAAATTCACAAATTTGTTTTGTGATTTTATTTTATAAGTCAACTTATTAGCTTTATAAAAATACCGAGTTTATTATTTTCCGTTCACTAGAACAAAAACTACAAGTGTTTTAGTGTCATTACTTTAAGCAAGATGTCATACTTTAAAACGCGTTTTACTAAAAATGGGGTTTCTTTTTTTTTGTTTTTTTTTGAAAATGCACAAACGGAAACAGCGATTGCTGATTAAGTTTTAAAAATAATTAACTCATTTTGTGTGTGTGTATGTTCTGTATAAGTAGAAGTGTTTTAACCATCAGATTTATCAATCACTGTTTTATTACAAAATTTACAGTGTGAATACCTTAATGTGAATATAAGCACTGTTATTTTAAACAATTTCATATAATAACTAAGATAAAGGGCTCTAGTTTTTGTTAAAATTAAAATATCTCTTATCTTGAAGGTCATTTCAAAAATGAATAACATAGCAACACATCGGAATTGAAAAATTGAAAATTTGTTTATAAACTTTTGGTACAGAATGGGCGCAGTTTATGTTATTTTTTGTAAATTTGTACTCATTTTTTTCCATTTTAGTAATAATAATTTCTTTTTCTCTTCTTAATTTTAGCATATTTTTCTTAAAATGCACTAAACAAATCTAAAAATAGCAAATCCCCATATTTCCATTTTTTTTTTAAAGTGGTCGCGTGAGTGAGTGATTGTAGTGTTTACTGGCGCATTAAAAGTGGTCGCAAGTAGTTGGTTACCTTAATGCTCGTAGGGATTTGCGGTTGCTACTCACAAACATTGAGACGGATATATATATATATATATATATATATATATATGTATATATACTTAATTAAATTTAATCAATCTTAACTAATCTTAAAATTGCAATTCTTATACTATGCATTTATGAAGCTTTTTCACTTGGGAGTCATTGAGCAAGTTTTGACTTAGTTACGAGGGCGAGTAAGTGAATATGAACGTTGCACTATTCACCTACTCGAGTGCTTTCGGGGACAGACCTTGTAATTTTGAGCCATGGTCAAAGAAGGAGGACAACACCTGAGCTGGTACACTCCTCTCTTAACTTCCACACCAACGGGAGGACACTTGAACGGTTGATGTACCGGCCCCCCTCTGCATGGTGGGCCTTTCAGCGGTACGAGGCTCGAACTGACGACACTCCAGCCATGAGTCCTTTACCTTGATCACTAGACTACTATGACCACAAGGGAAAGAGTGACACCTGAACAAGCACCCACCTTCTCCTAACTACGCCAACGTGAGGTATTTGAGAGACGACACATTTAACGTGTATTAGTTCTCTATACGACGGGTTCAGTGAAATAAGGACTCGAACTCGTAATTTGATAAAAACCAACCACGAGTTCGTGACCATGACCACCAGTCTACTGCTGCCTCAAATTAAACACTGGGGTTTTACATAAAATAAACCACGTCATTTTATATTTTCTTAACTAAAATTGAATTCTGTATACTTTGACGAAAGAAGCCGCCTACGCAAAATTTTCATTATTTCTCAACTGATATTCCAGTGCATTGTAGTAATAATAAATAGGTTGAAAGGTGATGTATTGGATTAATATTTGACATTTTCGATATTTAATACAATGAAAGCATTCTTTATGCTATACAATGTAGCACCTTTCGTAAAAACTATTTCTTCATATGTGTCTAAGGCATTTCGGAGTCATTTCGCTTATATTTTGATACATTCCTTTTTGTTCTGGCGATAGAAAACACGACTTTAACTGGGTCACAAAAATTGAACTGTCAATCAAGCGTATTTTTCTTGCATCTAATGTAAAAACTTTGAACCAGTTTGTTCCAAAAGTCAGTTCCGAAATACAATGCAGAGACGAAATTGTCTAGAACATGCAATGCATTTCATATCATTCTAGATCCATATCTTAAACGATAAATAAGAAAATATATGCAATATGAGAGAATAAGTTTCAAAAATCTATTTCTTATTTTCCTATGAGAAATAGTATTCTTAAGAAATTTTACTTGTCAAAATATATCAAATATTAAAAATTGAAACGTTGGAAAAGAGAAAATTCATAGCGTGTTGAAAGATATATGTCACACTTTATTTTAAAATGTACATACAATTTTCTTTAAGAGTTCAATTTGAAAAATGATAGCGGCCAGAAAGAAAGTTATATTGCAACATTACATTAAGTGTCATGTATAAAATGTCCGAGTAATTTCGACTTATATCCCTTGAAGAACAGAATCATTTCAGATGCCACATAGTATAATATATCTTCATTAAATTCAAAATAAATGTGATAAGATAAATATTAATGTTCACACAGAAAATATCTTTATAAAGAAGAGAATTTGAAAATACCAGCAAAAATGACCGTTTGCAAAAGTATACGGCTGACATAGATATAAATGATTAAGAAATTCTCAATATGCTAATTAAGACAAGAATGGCCAAACTTTTTGAGAAGAGTGCCACTATTTGATAAAAATAATTATGTATGCCACTTCCAACTTTCCAACAAACAAACATGAAAAACGGAATAAAATGTTACTAATAGGTTCATTATGGTATTTTACGTAAATATCTAATTTTTTAATGCAAGTCTATGCAGTCGAAATTTAAAAATAATACAGAATTATCAGAAATGAATGACCCGATTACAAAATTTTGTAATTCCCAGATGAATAACCAGAAAATAATCATTGATATGTCATTGTAAAGAAAATATATTAATATTTTTGAGTTTGTAACATTATTTTTGCCAAATAGGTGCAAGCAATGTTGCAATTGTGAACAGAAATGGAAATGGCGTCGCTGCGGAAAAGGCATTTGTGTGCTTTTGTTTGCAAAAAGTCTGTCAGTAGTCACGGTTCAGCTTGAATCTAGGAAAAAGTACCATAGAAATGCAGCAATATTTAAGAATATAAGAAGATGGTATAAACAGTTACAGGGAACTGGGTGCCTGTGAAAAGGGAAAAGTCCAGAGCGACCAAGTTCGCAATAATATCATCGGGTGATTAAAAGAAGTAACATTGAACATTTGTGAAAACAAATTTTTTTACGCTAAGAAACATTACGTACGAAAAATATTTCATATTTTATCTTTACAATGACATCTTAATTATAATATTCAGTTTATTCATCTGGGAATTATAAAATTTTGTAATCGGGTCATTCATTTCTGATAACCCTGTATGATAAATAAGTCGGAAAAACAAACTTAGGTTTTATTGTTAATAAACCTTTTACAAATTCAATAATTAGGTTATATATAAAATATATAAAATAAAAATGAGTTACTTGAATTATTGAATTCAGAATAATTATTAAAAACTCAGTATTAACGTATGAGGCTTTTGAATTACTACTTTTTTATACCAAGTCATCTATATTAGGATTAGCTCTTGCAGATACTAACAAAATTAGGTAATTATAGGTGCGTATCAGCTAGTTTTGAGTGATATTTATTATATTATGTTCACATAGGAGAAAATGGTTATTTATTATTATCTTCTCAATTTTTTTTTAGTTTTACAGTAAGTCTTCACGTGCCACTGTTACAACTCCTCCCTGCCGTGGGTTGGCCACCCCTGGATTAAGGTATTGAAAACCACTTAAGGTATCCGATTACTTGCGACGAAATTTTTTAAAAAAAATGGAGATATGGGGATTTTTGATGTGTAACATCTTTACTCTCGGTTGCTGGATATTTGTTGGAGTGATTTCGTGAAAAGGGACGGAAATGCGTAACAGGGAGTCGGGGGAAGCGCGCGCTGTTTGATTTGGCCAATTCAGCGCCTTGGGGGTGTCTCTTCGCTAGCCTCGTCGCGGGGTCCAACTGTAGTAGCTATTAAGACGCTCGTCTACCGCACATACCAGCAAGTCTCATTAGACTTCATCCAGAATAAACTTGTGTACGCTCAAATGTCAAAGTCTCAGGGCTCGTTGTAAATGAAATCTCTCTCTGAGGATATATTTATATATATGTAAACTATATATTAACAATTATATTTCCTGTTAAGCGTCTGACAAAGCTCATCATATCTGTTTTTACTAAATCACTTGTATTTTTTGTTCTAGTGAACTGAAAATAATGAACTTGGAATTTTTATAAAGCTAATAATATGGTCTATAAAACAAAATCGTAAAAAAAGTTGTCAAATTTAAGGATAGTTGGTTCCCTTAAAATCTGAAACATAAAGAAATAAATTTTCCTTGCGCTTTCTGTTTTATTGATCATATATATAGTGCTATACATAAATAAGTAACATATCAATAAAGAATTTTTTTAAAATACATTAATAAAACTAATTAATTTTCAGTTATTTAAATTATTAACTTCACTGCATAGAAATTACTGGTACTGATTACATTCTTAATCATGATTTTGGAAAATCGTGTAAATGGATGAATTTTTTGAAATTTAATGCCACCTGATTTGGAATGTATGTATATATATATAATTGCTTTAAGAATATATTAATTTTTCAAGGGAAAGTTATTTAAATGCAATTGTTTGAAAAAAACGAAGCAAGAAAGACATTTTCAAAATCTCCATTTATGAAAAATACTTGCATAATAATAGTAATATTTTGTATATATATTGTTAAAAGCCTTCTGTACAAAGCCTAAACAAACATTTTGGAAAGATTTACATTATTTTCACATTTATGAGGAAATGAATTAATAACCGACATTTTTTGTTAAAATTTCTCAATTCTGATATATTAAAAATATTAATAAACACACTCCAGAATTATGTCTTTCAAAATTCCTTCTTCACACTCTATAGAGAAATTTTCGCTATATGTAGCCAAAATACTGTTGTTAGAGATAATATTTCTATAAAAGGAGAATGTATTGGAAATGTGTAATTTTTTTTCTTTTCTCGAAGATTGAATTTAAATAATTTTTAGTGTAATAATATTCTTAAAACAATTCTATATATATATATTCTAATTCAACTAACAATAAATATTAAAAAAATTATTCATTTATGCTCTTTTGCAAAACGAGGGTTCCAAACGTAATTAGTCACTTTTGAAAGAGTGAATTTAAAATATCAAACAGTTTAAAAAACAACAATGCAGATTCAATTGCATTTTTTAAAAAAAATCTGTATAACAGTTTAAATTTTATTTCCAAGAATTAACTCCTGTACTCTTTAACCATGTTTACGAAATTCCTATAATTTTTGTTAAACACACATCTTTCTCCATAGGAACATAGCATTGCTAGATAATGATGATGTATATGCAAATACATATACTATCAGGCGAGAAGAAGAATGGGAGAGAGAACAAAAAAAAGTCATCATCATTCACAAAGGAATTTAATACCTTTAAACGTAATTTTCCTTTTCGGGTCTAATGACTTTATCAGTGATCAATATTCCATCAGCAAGAAAAAAAAGATTTTTTCCCCCTTTCTCATAACTGTTCTTAGTAGTAATTTGTGTTCATCAACATTGTGTTGGTCTTTTTTCCCTCCTTTGTAAGTATATTATGATAAAGTTCAAATTGCTCTGACGTCCATGTTTGGTCACAAGTAATTCAAATTGCTAAATTACATGTGTTACAAAGTTTCTCAGAGATTTATTATTTTTTTTTTTTGAAAAAAACTTGATTTAACAAGCAAACTTGAACAAGAAAAAAAACGATTTTTTTTGTCTAAGAAAATAAATAAATTATTCTAGAGGTTTTTTAATTAAATATTCGAAAAAAAAAAATTTTCAGATAAATCAAAAAATAAACTTTAGATTTAATATAATATTCCGAGAGACCAGTTTTTTTCCAGTTACAGTTCAAGTTTTGTGGGATATGGAGTAACACAAACTATTGTCCCCTTGAAATGAAATATACATATTCTCCCCTTTTTCTTTAAAAAACATATAGAAGAGAATTTCATCTTTTGCAAGAAAACTCTAAATATTAGGTGTTTTTAAAAAGTTGCATGCTTCGTAAGTTCTCTGAAAATTTTATTTATGCAGAAATCTAGCTTGAGTATATTTCACAAGTAATTTCTGTAAGAAATGTATGTACCACAAATTAAAAGAATATGGTCCAACTCCTTTATTCGCTTTCAGGTATTACACATCGGATTCTTTCAATAATTGAGATATTTGTGCAAATCTTTGGAGCTGTACTCATTTTGCTAATGATTCGAACTCCTAGTATCTCTTCTCTATTTTTGGTCCAATTAGGTGTTATTTCTGTAGCTGGGGTGTTTTCTAAAATTTTTAAATATTTGCTAATATTATAATTCTTAATAGAATTTTCTATTCTGTTTCTGAAGAATGAATGGTCCTTAGTGTTGGAGCATTTCAGTCAATGTAAACATTAGATTTCGTTACCCATTTGGCTAGTTGTCCACCTTGCAATCCAAAGAAAAGTTAATTGGGATTGAAAATTAGAGTCCATGAAAAACTTGTTATCTAGTCTATGGATAATTCTTAGAGATTGAGTACAGTAACTTTGAAGAGAAGATACCAACTAGATGAAGTCAGTAAGGTTTTGTCTCGTTCTGCGTGGTCGTCTAGAACTAGGCATATAGGTCTGGGCGACATAGTGTCCAAACTCCAAAACAGAATCTGGAGTCTTCTAAGATACGTGTAAAAATTATTTTGTAATTTAGCGTTGCCATTCGCTTATTGTTTCTACCTGAAATATCAGATACAATTTTCAAAAATGTATAGATTTTTTTTTTTTTTTTATCGAGATGCTTGAAAGTAAACTTAAAAAACTTAAAACTAGGATTGTTTTTTAATTGAATTATGATATATTTTTCAAACTCATATAAGATTTACATTTAATAAAGATTTCTGGATTTGAAATTTTCTTTACAAAATTGCAAAAAGTAATTACATCATATGTAATGCATTAAACCTAAGTACTCTAAGAAATTCCTTGAATCCTAAGAGTAATACAAATTATGAAATGCATTATTAATTAAATCTCATTTTATAAATAATTCTTTTTAATCAGAATAAAATATAGCAATACTATAGTGCAATTGATAAAAACATATTAGAAAGTATAATTTATTTAAATAATTCATAATTAGCTCCTATTTAATGCATTTTGTTAAATAAAATTTTAACAGATTACATTATTACGAGAGAATAAAATTAATACTATGAAGATATCGATTATTGACATGGAAAACAGTTTGAAACAATCATACTTAGTTTTAAGTGAGATCAAGTTGCTACAAATAACACGATAGAATATGTTGCTTCATTTAAATTTTCGAAGTAACATCTGTAACCTAAAATAAACATTCCTCAAATGTTTATCTTGAAAACAGAAACAGAATATATATTAATTCGTAGGCAAGAACCAAAACATTTCGTTTCTCAAAGCTAACTGTGGGAATCTTTAATATATTAAAGAGAAAAATGAAGTAGTTTTAACTATATATAAAGATAATATTTATGTTGGTTGAAAATTTCTTGCGAAGTATAATTAATTTTACAAATAACTTCTCGCAGTTCTAAAAAATATAATGAAGGGGGAAATTTATACTATTGACTTTTAGAGCGTAGAATTCTCAAGTCTGGGTGATATTTATATCTTTTTGAACAATTCTCTTTTGTATTTTTCTTGTTTCATATGTTTCTGTTTTCTGGGATTTTTTTCTACATATATTGCGGGTTATGTTTTCAAAATAATCCATTAGTTGGTAAAAGTTACATACTGTAGAAGCGCACTCAAGTTTAAAGACTTAAATCGAATGGTTGTTTTTAATCTTGACAGGTGCATTTCCATGATAACGGCGTATAATTACTGGATAAACACATAAATTAAATTATTTTACGATTAATTCTGAAAATCATAACAGAATGCCCATGATAAAGTTTTATTTATATAACTTTGATGAAAATGAACTTTTTAGATTCATAATTATTTAGCTGCTTTTTAACTTTGTGCCTCTTTGTGTGTTATCGATCTATATATACATCAGTTAAGTATATATTCACACAGTATGCAATAGAGTAGATCACGGTTATATGGAGACAAAAAATTATTATTATAATCGAAACCAACTTATGCGGAAAGAATGTTATATAGTATTTATAGTATGAATGTTATATAGTAGAAAGAATGTTGTATGGAGATTAGAAGAAAAATAAACTAGACTGTTTAAAAAAAAAAAAAACCACGCTTTCATAGTTAATCCAATTAAAAAGTAAAAAATAATTTTTAATATAAGATTAAATGATTAACGAGAAAATTAATATCATTGTGTTAAAAGCGTGGGGTGCTTTGACATTTTTACACTATATATAAAACTTTGCACTTCAAAATAGAACTAACAAAAAATTATACAAATTGATATCGAGCACCCCCATACTTTTGCCACAATGATGATTACCACACACGTTAATCATTTTATTCTTATATTAAGAGTTATTTTTTACTTTTAGTTTACTTAACTATAAAAGCGTGTTTTTAAGTTTTTTAAACTATTGTTTATTTTGCATTTTTTAGTTCAATCTACAATAAAAGAGTGTTTTTTTAAAAAAAATTTTAAACAACCATGTATTTATTGACGAATTTATCTTTTTCGTTTATTGTATTTTTGTATTAACCATGAGTTTTTTCACTCTAGGGTTGTAACTGAATCTTTCAATCACCAAATCTGGAAATGGGAAATTGTTAATCCTAATGATTCTTATCGGGACAATGGGGCAAAATTGTTAAATTTTTCTATTGTCATTGGTCCTCGATGAATGTGCAAAATTTCGAATTAATCTGACCTTTTAAAGTTGGTAAAAATTGAGTTCAAAGATTCCGTTACATACAGGTGAAGCTAATAAAAGTGTGTTTAATAATTAAAAAACAATAATTTCAAGATTAAATATTGCTACAAAAGGGTTGAAAGACTTTTTGGTTAATGATTTTAGACTCAAAATAAAACTATTTTCCTACAATATAAATAATAAAAAACAATGATTATTGTTAAATGAGTACAGAGTAGTACAAGGTATTTGGAAACATTTCATAACGCCATTTCTTTCCCCGCACAATCGAATCAGTACCAACCAAGCTTTTTTCTGTCTTCCACTTTATCGTACACTGTCATTTCGACAGTGTAAGTTTTATAAGAATTTAATTTTAAAGAAGCTGTTACATGTATCAGATATTTTCGTCTTTTAGCTATTCAATAGATCGGATATATATTAAAGAGTACTAAAATACCTGTGTTTTTTTAACAAACATTACTTTGACTTTTTTGCAATAAAAGCTTAAATACCAAACTTCATTCCCCTTGAGGCAATGTTAACATAAAAATTAATTTTTTATTTTATTTTTCTCTTTATCACAATATATACTAGAGGTTATCTTTCCCGCATAGGTAAGTTTGAAATTTTGAAGAAAAAAAATATTTAATCCTTTTTAGTATACATGCTAGTAAAACATTTAAGATATTTATTTTTCTTCACTTGTCTTTCCGTTTTATATTTTACATTATATTCAGTTATACAGTTATAGTACAGTCATTCCTTAGTAATGCATTTAAGTAGTATTGTGGTAAAAAATGGCGGGTAATCCAATTTGTTATTTATCATATATCATTGAAGAGTCTTTCTTTAAGTGAGAAATTTTACGCATATCGATTTTATCCTTTGAATTCAGCGTGAAGCATTCTTCGATGTTTTGTGGGGAGAGGGGATAATGAAAGAGCATTATCCACAACGATTCAAAAATCCCCCCCCCCCCCATCGTTAAGTTGAAAATAACTGCTCTGCTCTTTCTTTGTGTCTTTCCTGTTCCAAATTCAGATAATGCGAACAGTGTTTTTTTTGTTTGTTGTGAAATAAAGTGTCGGATACTGATTTGAAGCAATAAATAAATTTTTACAATGTTATATTTTTTCATATTTACTAGCGAGGAGGAAAATGAATTTAAAATGTATTTTTTAAATAGTTTATGAGTGTCCAAAGTTTCTAATTTATTATTTATATTAAAATCGGTTTTGAATTTAAATAATACATTATTTAAATTAGGAATAAAAGACTATTCCGAATCACTAAAGTATTTAACATGTCCAGTATTTAAATTCAATTGCAATCGTGCTCTATACAAATCAGAAAATTTCATGCTGATTCTTTTATACTTATACTGTAGAAATATGACTATTTTTAATAAAAAAACATGAGATTCAAAACGTACAAGTCAGAACTTCAGATATTTAGATTGTTCTAGATAAAAATGTACTCGTAATAAATAAGTTCCCAATTTAAAATTTTTTGTAAAATTTTTACAAAAGTATAAATCAAATTAAACAATTTCTCATGATAAATTCAAAAAGCAAGACAAATGGGACGTTAACATTAACTTATATGCAATATTTTGAAATTTGCTAAAAACTTACGAAAAATTAGGAATTTTGCACAAGTTAATTTCAAGGCAATTTTACTCATTGAAATAGTTGTAGCTCTTTTCATTTTGAATATTAATTTAATCGAATATAAAGTGTTTTGAAAGAACAAACAACTATTGTATTAGTGGAAAAAGAGTGACATCATTAGAACGAACATCAAAACAACTTAATGTCCATTTTATGCAATTCGATCAAATAACTGCATTTCAATTTAATGCGCATGCGAGAAAGCCATAAAAAGTTCATTTAATTTTAAAAGGTACTGAATTTTGTACTTTTATCTATATATATATATATAAATGGATGTTTGTATATGTGAAATTGCTTCATTCCAACACCGTTCAACCGATCACTATGAAAATTGGCATGCAAATGTATTTTCTCATGGAGAAGGTTTTTGTGCTATCTTCTTTGTTGCAACTCCCCACCAGAGGGCTCTACGCCAAAATAACTTCGGCACCGTTCAATCAATCGCCAAGTTGCCTAAGTGGTCGCCAAAAATGATGCCGACTTGGCTCTATAACTAACATTTCGCTATGTTTCCATTGAGAATCGCCGTTATAAAGTAAGGAACGGCGTTGCTTGCGAATCCTACAATTTTAACATAAAATAAATACAAAAAAAAGTGATAGTAACGTATTATACATCCAGATATAATTTATTTACACTATTTTAAGCGTTCATTACACACAATTTGTAGTAATGTGTTACTTGTGCTGAGCAGAGATCAGATTAGGAGGTTTTTTTTTCAAAATTGACACACAAGAGAGTTACGAGAAATTATAAATTAAAAAAAAAATCCTTTTTATCAGCTATTAGCCCTTCACTCTTATAATTTAACAAAGATGGATTTTGCTCACCTGAGAGATGCAAAAAGATTTTTTTTTTGTTAAATTTGCAATTCACTTAAGATTAAACTCATTAAAAACTTTTTTATCCTTCCATCTGTATTGTTTAATTTTTCAATTCCCCCGTGCGAAGAACGGGTGTACCAGCTAATCAAATATAATTTTAAAAAATTAGAAAATCACCGGAACTCTTTAGAAATTCATCAATTACAACAAATATCTTATCACAATAATTCAACAAGCAATGTAGTTGCAAATGCATTTGAATCTGATGGATTAAAAATAACTCGGAATGTAGATGGCAGGTTTAAAAAACTCGTACGGTACAGCCATTTATGATTCACTCTCAAATTATATGAAAATTTTTAGAGAAGAATTAAATACGCTAGAATTCTGAAGTATTTTACATAAAGTAAGTGAAAGTGCCATGTGAAGTATTTATATGTTTATTCATGTTCTTGGGACTGAAAGGTAACGAATGACAGTTAGAAAGCGCTGTCATGATGTCGGGTGTGTCTAAAAACCACACACACACAAAATGGCAAACATAGTATTTATATCTAATGGGGAGCGGATTGGTGTTTTACTATTGCAGACCTAGTATATTCCCCGAAGCTAGTATCTGTTTTTACTGCGGCACCCTATAGGCAGATACCAATCGTCGCAGATAATTTTGACGCCCATTTCCTCCCTAGAGGGAGACTTTTGAGCTCCGACAATGCAAACCTGTATTAGGATTTAATTTTCCCGAGAGCACCCAAGGGATCTTTTACATGCCGTATAATTATACGACATAACCACTGTCTATTTCTTGCATCATGGGTCGGGGTCGAACCCTCAATTTTAAGTGCAGAGGCCAGCGACAAACCAACCACGCCATCCAGCCAGCTACATTTTTTATAGTTTTAATATACTATTAAAAAAAAAAGGGGGGGGGTATAGAAAATGGAAAGGGGTCACCTCACCGGTCATGATGTTCTTGTTGATGATCTGCACGTGTTTGTCTCTATCCGGTCTGGTGTGCTCGTGCCAGAAGCCCACTACGTGGCCAAGCTCGTGCACCACAATACCGAACTTGTCGCAGTTCTTGCCGATGGAAATAGCCTGCGGGCCGTTGCCGCGCTTGCCCACGAAAGAACAACACCTGGAAGAGATACATATACATAAGACGATTAAAAATTATCAAAATCTTCGAAATAAATTATAAGGTAAATGTTTCATAAAGTAATATATAATAGAGTTTTTACTTAAATGGATCGGAAAAATGAATTATAAAACATTAAACGATTTCCATTTTCTTAAGAGCACATGTAGTTTAATATTTGGTCTTTTATTTTTTTCATTGTAAAGAATTAGTAACAAACATGATGTGATTTTATCAAGAAAGGGTGCTGCAAGAGAAAGGATTTTTTTTTTATCGGGAAAAAGAATCGAAGAATACGTAGAAAGGATAGGTAGATGATGATGTCGGAAGAGGCTTTATAAGATTCTATGTCGTGTGTATTTGCAAATTATGCTGTTTGTTGAAAAATATCATAAACGGTTATTGCGATAAGCAGAAGGCCTGCTTACAATTAGAACAACGTAGGATTGTAATATATCTCTGTTACTTTAAATCAAGGAATATGAGTTTAATATAAACATTAAACGAACAGCTTTTTGTGAACTTTGATTTTTCACATATTTAAGAAGGAATAAAGTGTTTTTCATGTTTCATTATCATTGGTTGCAGTTTTGGAAAATATTTAAAAAAATGACCCTTTTCTCCTTGAAGAAAAAGTAAATATGAAAAAGTAAAAATGCTAAATAGTATTAAATGTTACATATGTTTATAATAAATAGTAGAAGTTAAGTACAGAATAGACGTTACTAAGCAAGTATTAGAAATTATATTTTAACCACTGGCAGAAATACTTTTTGGACTAATAAACACAGCTATATATAATCTTCTTGAGTTAATTTTAAAATTAGTCTACACTATGATGGTAATAGCAACGGAAATCTATGACAAAAATACATTCACTTGTTAAAAATTTCGTAAAAATTAATAATTTTTTTATTAATATTTGTGTGAAATGTGTCTTTATATAAATTTTAATCCAAAACAAAAGAATAATCGCAATACTGTTACACTTAGATACCGTATATTCAACTAGACAATTTCTCTGACGAAATTTTAAAGAATTTGCATACAATTACGAATATAAAAATCTGTAAAATTTATCACTGTACAATGCTGCATAGAAATTATTTGGAATCGGAAAACTATACGCAATTATTACAAACTCTGCATCATTTATCGACACTTCAAAAGTGCATGAACTTATTACGGAACTTAGACACATGTTCAAATATTCTAGAATACGAATTATATACGTTACCTCTATGAAAAAACTCCTTACTTTAAGCTTAATTTGAATTTCTACTTCAAATCGAATAATAACAACAAGTAAGTTGTCACGTTTCTGAATGCCTTTTTTAAAGTAATTATATTTTTGAAATAATAAAAAAAATGGCACATTTTTGAAATTTTGATAAAATACATAAATCTAAAAATCAACATATTTGGAAATAGAAATTAAACTATGTAATATATAAGCAGGAATATAAACACTAAATATTTTGAAAAGGTTATTTTTGAAAATTTGCTTACGAGCAAAACATAGCATTTTTTTTAGGACATCATAACTGTAACTTCTCCAGTTTAGGGTATCCAAATACCCTAAAATTGTGAATTTTATCAAAAATTAAATTTGTTTTATGATTTTACTTTATAGGTCATCTTATTTGCTTTATAAAAATACCAAGTTTATTACTTTCCGTTTACTAGAACAAAAACTACAAGTGTTTTATTAAAAGCGAAAATTCATTTCTATAAGCAAGATATGTAATACTTTAAAACGCGTTTTGCTCGAAATGTGTGTGTTTTTTTTTTGAAAATGCTCAAATGGGGCCAGAGATTGCTAAAAACGTTTTGAAAATACTCAACTGAAATTTTTACGTATGTTCTATGTAATAGTAGACGTGTTTCAACCTTCAGATTTATCACAATCACTGTTTTATAACAAAATTTACAGTCTCTTGTGTTAATATAATCATTGCTTTTTTAAGCAATTTTAAATAATAACTAAGAGTGCTGTAGTTTTTGTAAAAATTAAAATATCTCTTATCCTGAAGCTTATTTAAAAATGAACAACATAGCAACACATCAGAATTGAAAAAATTACAAATCTGTTCATAAACTTTTGGTACAGAATAGATCCCGTTTATGTTATTTCTTTTGTAAATTTTTACCCATTTTATAGTATAATAATTATTTCTTTTTCTCCTCTTAATTTCAGCCTATTTTTCTTAAAATGTACTAAGCAAATCTAAAAACCACACACACACACAGAAAAAAATCCCCATATCTCCATTTTTTTAAAAAAAATTTGTCGCAAGTAGTCGGATACCTTAAGCTTTTGAAAGATTAAGTAAAATAATGGATTTAGACGTGTCTAGTAAAAAATATAAAAATATCTGCATAAATTCAATTTAAGTACCACTAATTCTATGCAAAAACTATGACAAATAATTATGGAACATGCAAAGGAAACAAAGTGAATTTTTGTAATCTCGTAAATCCAAAGCTACAAAATAAAAATTAAGCTAAGAATTAAATTCAGTGTTTACAAATACGAAACAAGCAATGAATGTTTCTATTTCGTCCATCCACCCAGTAAAAATAAAGGCACAAAAATAAGAGCTATAATTAGTTATTGATCCGTAAACATGTTACTGTAAGTTTAAAATTTTTTTAAAAAATTTATCTTTATTTAACTGAATTTTTTTTCTTCGTATAATATGCTTCTAAACAGAGCGAAGTACTATTTAAAAAAATTTTTTACTGAGCAAAACACAGTAAAAATTCTGAATGTTGTATTCCATTACTTCTTTAATTAACTAAAGAGGAGATAATTATTTTAATTATAAAGACTCGTATGAATAAAACTAAGGATTAGGTTTGTTGCATTTTTAGTAATCCTGAAGCATGTTACAGGACGAAACTTTCATACACAATTAAAGGGATTTCCAATTAGAATTCGATACGAATGTAAATGAATCAAGGAGTTCCATTTTTGCATAATTTGGTCCAAAAAAAGTTTAAAATAAACAAACTTTATCAAACCAAAGTTTATTTTTCAAGAAATTTTGAATTAATATTCTCGTAGTTGTGAGCTTTTGTCTTTGAAAAATTTTGAATTTCATTTCGAATCAACACATATAAGCATTTTTTTTTATTTCGAATGAAAGTTTTAAGTGAGAATGGTTAGTGAGAAGGGCATTAGAGATTAAATTTTCTACATTTTATTCTGTTGTTGCAACGCCAGGGATCTTCCTAAGGCTTCCTGTTATTTTTAGTTATTTCAGTCGAGAGTGTATTTTTTTATTACTAAAATTATTCATGAATACATGGAAGTAACGGAAGCTAACCTTTATTTTCTTGTTAGAGACATTCTTGGGTGCAGTTAAGAACAAAATTGATGTCGAGAATTAGATCGTTTCTTTAAATGAAACAACCCTTAGAAATCATTGCAAAATTTGATGAAAGTATGGCAGTTAAGATAAGGAAAATATGTACATTATTCTATTAAAAACTTGAATATGTTATTTATATATTTATTTTGAAATGTTAAATTATTCTATGACCTTAAGCGAAGACGCTTTTTTTTTTACTTCTCAGATTCTGTAAAAAGATGCGCCAGTAAAATGTTTACCTTTCGCATGTCTTCGAAATTATATTTACAAAGTTAACTAAATATATAACTGTTTTGAAATCTGGTGACAATGCTTATAAGATTAACGCCACATTTCATTCACCTTAAAGATCAGTTAAAGCTATGCAAAAGTTATTGGAAATGTGCATAATAATGAGTTGTATTCAAACGTAAGACGTTATGTAGGTTAGAAATATTGCTTCCGATATTTGAGGCTTCCATATAAAATTATGATTTAGCGTGGATTTTTTTTCCTTTCACATAATGCTTTATCACAGAAACAAAGCTCCAAATACGAAACTAATTAATATTTCATGGGATATATTTTAGGAAGAAAGCAATAATTTCAGAAAGTTGAATATAATTAGCAACCTTTATTTAAATTCAATAAAATTTCAAAAATTGAAGATGAAGGTCGGTTTAAAATAAAAACATTTGGTATAAATTTAAAAATGCATTTCAAAAACTATACATAAATAAATGATATTTGATTTCCCTCCCCTTCTACTTTGAGAAAATGAATAGTAAAAATAGCCCAAATGTTTCAAATCCCCACTTAGGAAAAAAAAAAAAAAACTAAGGAAAAATACTCCCCCTCCCAGGGTTACTGCAACTTAAACAAAAAATTATTATAAATATAAATAAGTTTTACTAGATCATATTATTGATTTCAATCTAAAGAAAAAAAAACTAAAATGCTTGAAAAAAAAGCCATAGCCGATTAAAATAATTTCTAAAATGCAGCACACATCGAGTAGCACTTAAACCTGAAATTTCATTCGAATTTTTACCTCTGAAATGAATTCTTGAAATTTTAGATATATATAAGTATTAAAATGTGGAAAAGAATTCGAAAACTTACTTTCTGTGTGGGGGAAAAAACGAAAGGTTTTCTCGAGAAAAATCAAACATGAATCTCAAGATAGTATTACTATTTTTAAAAAGACTTGAAGTTCATGAAAAAGGAGTTAAGAGCATAATAAAAAAAGAAAGAAAGAATACTGGAGTAAAAGAAAAATATATATTTTTTCATTTTATCTGAAGTGGAAACAGTTTGTTATGCACTAAGAAATAGCTTGATACCATACTCAAAAGATTTACTTTTAGATTTCGTTCAGTTATTTTTTTTTTTGAATATCTTGACTTTTTCACAATTTTTTTATGAAAATAATTTCAACACCTGCAGTGAGAAATATATAAAATATATTTGTATTTAATATTAATAAAAATGATTATCCTTCTCTTATATCATCCGTTTCTTTCTTTATTCGATACTCAAATCCAAAGTAATACATCGGAATTATTTTCGGAAATACAGAAATGTATACATTTTATTACACTTCTACACACTACGAGCTTAAATTAATCAATCTCTCTCACACACTCTCTCTTATTTACGTTTCTCTCTATCATAATCCCCCTTCAATAAAATCCTAGTTGTTAATGTTCTGTCAGATAGAGAGTAAAGTACTCCAAGTTTGCGTTGTAATATATCTTCTTATATACAGGATAAAATACTCATTAGAACTTGAAAACGTTCAATAAATACGTAATTTTGCACATTAAAATACGTAAATGAAGTTTAACGTCCTACTTTGAGTATATAAAACAAAGTATGAAATATATGTGTAGAAAAAATATATTAATGCAGAAATGTTTAGCATATAGAACGTTTTAAAAGATTTAAGGGGACACAATACGATTCAATAGACAAAAATCGGTCAAAAAATTAAATGTAATTTTCTTAGCCCAAATTATTTTTATATACTTTTTTAAAAACTCACAAAATTTGAAAACTCTAAGTTTAAAAAACGCAGAGTTGTGATAAATTCTACATTTGTTTTTATTCACATCCCAATTGCAAATCAAATCTTTAAACTGACTTATCTCACACACAAAGATAAAATAACTAGTTTTTCTTCATTTTAAATGCTCAACTTTTTTTCTATTGTGCCTAATACTTGGAAGTTTTTTTCCCTTTTTGCTATACATGAAATAAAAGTTTGTATGCTGAATTTAGAATTTATACATTTTTTAAGGAATTTTCAATAAGCATTCATAAAAAGAAATATTGTACAAATACCAATCATTTTATCGCAAAACCCATACCAACTTTTGTTACACATAGTTTGAGGTACTTGTAAATCAAATTTCATATATGTACGTCAATTATTGTAGTAGGAGTAGCACTTTAAAATCACTTCATAAGTTTCAAGTTTTTCCATTAAAAAAATTAAATGGTTAGGTTTTTATGCAATTTTGAGCTCAAAATCTATTGTACATCATGCATATGCGTAGGAGGCAACCAAAAAAAATTAGGAAAATCATTAAATAAAAAAAATTTGTGCAGATCGTACTGTGTCCCCTTAAAAGGATGAGGAGGTGAGAGACTGAGACTTATACGATTCAAACAAAAAGTAATTCTCTATCATGATTGAGAAATTTGGTACTACAAGGAAGCGACCTTCCCGGACGATAGAATGGGCGAAATGATATAACATTGGTGTTCAAACGAATATCATTGCAGCCCTTATGAACTTGTTTATAACATTGGTAAGCCCAAATAAATACAAAACCTATTTCTTTTTGAATTTCAATATGTTGATAGACAAGTATTCTTAAAACGCTGATAGAATATGCAATCTTACTCAACAACTTAATACAATAATTTAAACGTACATTAAAAGATTTTCGGAAAAATAATCAAAGTGAAGTATTTTTTGTTGCGATTCTGGTACTAAAGTTCTCAGTATGCAATCAACAAATTTTTCAATAGAATGTATAGAGCTGTAATCTGATTTCTAACTTAAAGAGAAATTCATTAACATCTGTGATTGTTGGACTTTCATAAATCACACTTACTCGACGAAAACGCTGCATCGTTGGAGCCATGCACATTTGTATACTACAATTTTCAAGATTAAAATTAGATTCAAAATATCGGATGGAAATCTTGAAAAGTCTCTACGAATTGCAATAACTGCAACCAAACCTGATATAGATGCATTAGTTTCTCAAATTAACTGCCAGATATCATACCAAATGTATGTTTTATAATTACATTCTAATTATGAAATTTCTAAATAAAAGACTATGTAAAATGTTTGAAACAATACTAAACGAATTCCATTTCCCCATCATAATACAAGAATGATAAATTAATAGGCTTAAATTATTTCAATACTTTAACTACAAATTACAGAGATTTTTTTATCACATTTATTATTATTGATTGATATACGAGTATTATGTGTATATCATAATAATCCATCTTTTTTCAAAGTGATCCAGAAGAGCTAAAAGGGTATTTAATAAAAGCTGACCCCAATGATATCCCAGTCTAGTATGTTTTAATTTTCTCTCTGCAGAAAACAGATAAAGTATCATGTCTCATGGGATTCCCCGTGAATTTGATCTTGAGCTTATAGTTAGACAAATTTTGGAACAATCGTTAATCCCTCCTTTGATACTGATTCATATGAGTTCGCGTCGCTGTTAAGTACCACACTAGCAATTTAACGAATTCCGAGCACTTTCATTCTTTCGTGGAAATATTTTCTTAGCCATCTTTTAGAACTTCTTCAATCTTTTTGAGAAACACCCTGTAATAAATTATTACAATTTCAATGTTTTTAGAGGACTCGAACATCATAATTATTGGGACGTTTTTCTATCAGCAAAAGTATTTTCTACGAGTCTTATTCATTATTATTACGCAATAGCTTTAAATTTAAAGCTTAAGTAAAGATTGTATGTGATATACATTCCAAAATTTCTTACTATATATAATTCATAAATAAATACGAAAATTTATTAATATGTGATTAAAATGAAATAGATCCATAAAAAATATGGGACAAAGATATTATTATTAATAAATGATATTCGTTCCCATCTTTGAAGAGATTTGTGTATTAAATTTGCAATTAAAGTTTATTTTTATAAAGCATATAGCAAAACATTTCTTAAGTCTTACTAAATTTTTACAGAAAATAAGGAATTCTATGGGATTTACATAAATTTTTTTGGAAACCAAAAAATAGCTAAATCAAAATGATTTTTTTTAAAAAAAAAACCTACAAAAATTTGAATTCTGACACTATCAGAAAAAAAATAATAGGGTTTTTCTTATGAGAGAGAGAATAATAGTGTATAATAGTGTTATATAATAGTGTTTAACAGTGTTAGATAATAGTGTATAATAGTGTTAAATAAAGAATAATAATTTATACATAAGCTATACAATTGTTATGATAATATTTCGAACGAAATATTTGGAAAAAACAAAATATATTCTAGAAAATTTTTCTGTTTTCAAAAATTATATTACATATTTTATGGATATATTTTTGAAAGCCTTAACTATGCCTTAAGTCTATGTGCTGCAATTTCAATTTTATTGAACAACAAGCTCTCGAAGATGAAAAGAATTTAATATTTTGTAGGAATTAACTTCTATATAAAATCTCTCAATACTATCATTTACATAAAATATTTTAAAGAATAATAATAAAAGAAATAAATTAAGAATACTGTTATTTAGAAAGAAAAAATGACGCTGATTTAAAAACAGAATCAAAGCAAACCATAAAGAAAATAAATAGTGCATAATTAAGGTATTCAACTACTTGTGACATTTTTTTTTTTAAATGAAGATTTGGGTTTTTTTTGTGGTTTTTAAATTTGTTTAGTACATTTCAAGAAAAATCTGCTAAAATTAAGAAGAGAAAAAGAAATTATTATTACTAAAATGGGAAAAAATGGATAAAAATAACATAAACTGGGCCCATTCTGTACCAAAAGTTTATAAGCAAATTTTCAATTTTTCAATTCTGAAGTGTTTCTATGTTACTCATTTTTGAATTGACCTTCAGGATAAGAAATATTTTGATTTTTACAATAAATTGGAGCACTTTATCTTAGTTATTATATGAAATTTCTTAAAATAACATTTATTATATTCGCATGAGGGGATGTAAATTTTGTAATAAAACAGTGATTGATAAATCTGAAGGTAAAAACACTTCTATTATTATACAGAACATACACAAAAAAGGCCAGTTGATTATTTTCAAAACTTATTCAGCAATCGTTGTCCCGTACAAGTATTTAAAAAAAAAATTTTTTTTTTTGAGTAAAATACGTCTTGATGTATGACATATTGCTTGAAGTAATGGCATCTGCCTTTACTAAAACACTTGTAGTTTTTGTTCTAGTGAACGGAAAATAATAAGCTTGGTATTTTTATAAAGCTAATAAGATAGCCTATAAAATGAAATCATAAAAAAAAATTGTAAATTTTTGGCAAAACTCGCACAATTTTAGGGCAGTCGGATACTTTAAGAAAATCCTTGTTACAACAATAACTCATCTCACTAATTAAAACTTAGTAATGTATAAAAAAAATTAGTTCCCAAACAAAATATCATTATAAATAAGAATATCATGTTGTATGTATTAATTTGCTTATATAAAGTCCTATGAAGAGCATGAAAGCAATGCAAAACTAGAATCAAGTTGAGATACCAGTTCTCAAATGGACTGAACTCATAATAGTCACGTGATAAATTCTATCACGTGTTCTCCATTGAATTCAAAACTGACATTAGACTTGCACAAATTGAAAAATTTAGATAAAATTTAAGATTTGATAACTGCCTCAAGACGTGCAAGCAGTAAGACTCTTCAAAACTTTTTTCAATATTTAAAAAAAATTTATTTTTTATATACATGCATTTTTGTCTGCTCTCTGGTGGCTAAGAGGTAGCGTGCCCACTTCGTAAACCTCAGGTTGTGGGTTTGACCCCAGTTGCAATTAATAGATTTGCTGGATGTGGAAATCGTAGGCACTTATGCCATATGATTATGTGACATGTAAAAGATCTTTGAGTATCAGTTTGGTTCCAGGCAAAATTAAACCATAGCAATACTTAGCATCTGACGAGAGTTTGGATTGAATATAGAATTCAAAAGTCCCGATTTGGTAACAGAAGCCGCCACAAGATGGTGCCACCAATGGAATGGTGTCGCACTCGGGGACTTTCGTGTCTGCAAATGCTTAGTTGCTAATATGCAACCCATAGGAAAAGATATATATACGTATACTTTTAAAACGATTGTATTTTGTTTTCCTATGGGCGTTATTATTAATGATAAATATGTACTAATTGGCTGGTAACACGTGATTGTAACTATCACGTGACTATGACGTCACATGCATTTAGAACATTGAATATAATTTGATTTAGAGATATCGTACTGTATATAGTTAAATACTATTAGTCCTCAAAGATAAAGTACAATTGGAGAATAATAGAGTATTCCAAAACTTGAATCAACCTTTTTATTAAAGGTGATCCCCAGACAACTTTTGTTATGAGTTTGGAAAAGAACTGGCCCAAACAATACTCAAAGACAATAGTCAATATTTCTGCGAAAGATAACCTCAAGCTACATCTTTATTATAGGTCTCGAAAGGAAGTGAAATGAAGATAGGAATGTTGAAGGATTCAACTGAAATATAAAGAAAATAATAGGAAATATATCTTTTCTTTCTTTACAAATGTTCACATTAAAATATATATCGTAAAGACCTTAAATTGTTTTTTTCATGACACAATACCGCAAAATGTAATAAGATGTGTAGATAATTAATCAATCACTTACTTTCGCTTTTCCTTATTTTATTATTTTTTTACTTAACACGTTGCACTACACGATTTTTTTACTTAACATTCCACATAATTATTGACGACGAAAATGATATTCGAATTGACACCTCAGTCTCAAAACTCACCCCCCCCCATACAGTTAAAATACTTAGAGGTTTACACTGATGTAGCATACAAAGACTTCTTATCTTCTATTTCAAAGTTTTTATTGGAATTACAGCCAGAATTTGTTACTTAGAGAAGGTTTTATTTCCCGAATTTGTCGACAAGTTAGGCGAATATGTCCTTGTACATTTCAATTCATATTCATTCCCTGAGGAGAAAAATTTGAAGTTCCATTAAAAATAGTTTTTTTCATCTTAATAGATGGTTTTGTTCCTCTTTCAGAAATGTTTACATTGAGCCCCCTCCCCCCCCCCTCCCTACATTGATTACTTAATCTTTGGATTCCACCAAGAAAAAGATTTGAGTCTAATTGAAATTTCAAATGTTGAGTTGTGCACAGTTCAAACTGAGTTAAAGACAAAATAAGTGACAAAAAACTAATAAAGTATAAGGAAGTATATAATATATAAATAATGTATTCCAAACACGCATTACTCAATCGCTATGTGTATTTTTAGACATTTCCCGAAGCATTTGATATTCGAAAGGGCAATAATTTTCCATTACACACCAATTTTAACTGAATTTTTTTTCCCAGCATAAATTGCAAAATAAACTATTATTCAGTAACGATATTTTCAACCATAGCATTTTATATACCATATATTCAAATTATAAGCCAAACCGTGTATAAGCCGAGAGTACGTTTTTTCTTCAAAAAGTTACCCAAAATTTGAAATTTGTATATAGTCTGAATGGAAGGGGAGAAAATCGTGTAATTTTGTTTTCACACATGTCGTCATGCGAATGAAAATGTTGCAAAGCGGGTAAAACGGGAGAATCTTTTCAAATAATATTGCTGAAAAGTAAAACGCCAGACACCAACGCCAATAGATTGATTTCTAATAATTTTACCCGAAGATAACTCATTTTGTATATTCATTTGTTATCTTGTACACGATTTGTGTTACTTTTATTTCTTGTGCCATTTTTTTAAGAAATGAGACGGGAAGAGATATTTGTATATGACTGATTTCAAATTACAGATTTAAACAACCGAATGAGTAAATGTAAGTTTTACGAACTATTCGAAAATTAAGATTATGATACAAAGTATGAAGGATTTATGTGTCTTTTTTAAAATTAAAGTTCCATCCAAAACATTCAAAAAGTTAAATGATTAAAGTAGTCTTCGAATGGCTAACGGAAAATGTTTAAAAAAACACCCCATTTTTTCCTAAACTACGTTTTTGCCGAGATTAGCGAGATCCATACAAAAGCCCCTCACTTAGTCGACCCCTTTACCTTAACTTTAAGAAATGATCGAAAAATTCTCCGCTTATACATGGAAATAAATTGTAAATAATAAATTAAATAATAATCCTAATTCATAAGTTTCATGTTATTCATACGAAAATTATCAATAATGATGCTAATTTTTTATTAGGATATCTATGAATATCTCTCCATGTGTTTTAGCACAATTTTATACAAAATATTTTTAAAATTTTTTTATAAGAATTACAAATATAAAAAATAAACAAGTAAAGGGGCGTTTATTTGTGGCTTTAGAGCAAGGCTGAAACATAATTTTAATATCATGATCCACACTACACAGATAGAATATAGGTTAGCAAAATTAACAATTCTGTGACACGAGAGCGTAATTGAAAACAGTTTAGTATTGCATACATTCTTGTTTTATAAAAAAATATTTCACTGGATAACTTTTATCTTGAACCCTCATGCTCTGGAAAATGAATAAGATTAATTGCTCCTCCAAATAATTAGTCATCAATAGAAAAAAAAAATACTAAAAGAATATGCAAAGCTTGAGTTTCGATTTAAGAGAATTTAGAAAAGTTTGTTCTTGGTCAGAAGGTTAATTTGAAACTATTTGTAAGCTAAAATTGATAGATTTATTTTCATTTATCTCTCGCAGAGTGTTCGAGAATTTCTCTGGAGAATTAATGAATCTGTGAGGAGCTTTAACTTCTTGATTCAGAGTGACTCAATAGGCTGGTATATTTATTTTGAAAAATATTTAAACAGCTTATACAAGAAAAATATATTAATTATAATTTTTTAGAAATTTAAATTAGTGTTATTTCAGAAATTAGCTAAAAATATCATTATAAGTTTAAAAGCACACACAGTTACAGACTTTAATTAGTTAAGTTTATAATTATAGTTTTATAATTAGTTTTAGTGAAACTATATTGTATTTTAAGAGAAAACCCAAAATAACTAACCCTTTTGTCTCTCCATGTTTTATTATGAACAACAATGATGTTTTGTGGGAAATCAATCCACAAAATATACAATATAATTTCAAAAATAAAATAATTATCTTATTTAAATGGTAATTTTAATTGTACTATCGTAATAAGGTTCATTGATATTTTGAAAATTTTTATAATATATTTTCATAATAATCAAAGTTTTCTTAAATTTAAATTCTATTTAACTAAAATTATACTGGTGATAAAAAAAATACCGAGGAAAGCACTTATATAAGTGGACACAATACGATTCAATTGACAAAAATCGGTCAAAAAATCAAATTTAATTTTTTAGCCCAAATTATTTTTTATATGTACAAACTCACAAAATTTGAAAGCTCTAAGTTTAAAAAAACGCAGAGTTATGATAACTACGTTTGTTTTTGTTCATATCCGAATGGCAAATCAAAACTTTGAACTGATTTATCTCGGAAAGATAAAATAACTAATTTGTCTTCATTTAAAACGCTAGGGATTTTTTTTAAAAAATTGCGCCTAATACTTGGACAGTTTTTACACTTGTTGCTAATAGTACGTGGAATAAAAGTTGGAGTGCATTTTCCAATCAAAGTAATACTTATTTTTTAAAAAATAATTGAATTTAGAATGTACACATGTTTTAAGGAATTTTTGAATAAGAATTCATAAAAAGAAGTATTGTGCGAATAACAATCATGTTATCAAAAAACCCATACCAACTTTTGTTATACAAAGTTAGCTGTACTTGTAAATGAAATTTCAAATATGCACGTTAATTTTTCTAGGAGGAGTAGCATTTTAAAATCACTTCATGAGTTTCAAGTTTTTCCCATAAAAAATTAAATGGTTAGCTATTTATGAAATTTTGAGCACAAAATTTGTTTCACATCATACATACGCATAGGAGACAACCAAAATATTACGAAAATCATTAAATTAAAAAAATTGTACAAATCCTACCATTTCCCCTTAAAAATATTTCTTATAACATTTCCTCCTTCTAGCTATATTTCAAAATTTTTCCTTGCAAAATTTATTATAAAATATTTAAAAATTTCTCTATATAATGCAAATTATATTCTAACCATTCTTATTTTTCTCTCCATTACCTTTGGCGTTCCATCTATTACAAAATAGTAATTGCTATAAATTTAATAAGTTAACAGTGGTCTCACAATCCATTCGGCTATCATAAATTTTACCTGCAGTATAGTTTATGTGTGGAAGGGAGGTATAGATATCAGGCTTTGGATCTGTTTGCATCTGCTAACGCTAGGAAAAACTATGAAAAAAAAAAAGACTCTAGTGAGGGATTATTGCAGTGAGAGTTTACCATTTGTTGTTGTCGAATTACTCATTACAGAACACAGTGAGTTTCATGGGTTTCAAAAATTTTTGCAGGTAAGTTTTGAAACTTTTTACCCTTCTACAACTACTACTACACAAGTTACTCGAACATTTATGGGAAGCAATGTACACTAAATAGAATTGGAGTTTGTTATGCTGTAGTCATTTTTCAGCTGACAATACTCTGTTCTTCAATATAAAAGTTCATTTTCCAAGCTGCTGGTTCGGATGTTATGGAATACTAGCAGTGGCGTAACGTACACCCCCGCAATAGGGAGGGGATACAGAATTCAAGGGGACCCAAGCCTGGCTTGCACCAAGTACGTAAGATCAGGCTTCAGGCCAAAAATCTGACTTTGTAGGGGGGGGCTAATATTCTCCGTTACGTAACTAAATACTAAGTGTTTCATAACACAGAAAGCTAGATTTTTGTCTATACTAACATACTCCCCATATAAAAAAGCATAACAGGAGAAACTGAAAGTAAACGATAAGAAAAAGGAATCAGAAATTTCAAAGCAACGTAAGAAATCATACATTGAAAGACTCTTTTTTAAGACATTAAATTTAGACCGACCTTCTAGACCTAAAGCAACAAAAGATAATTCATATGTTTGCAACGTATTATCGTTCCGTTTTGATATATCATCCGAAATGGACTTCATATCATCAACTAAAGAACCAGCTAACAAAGACAATGAATGTATCTTCTGCAATAGAAAAATGTCCAAAGATTAACGAAGGACAATTTGGATTCAATGTTTCAGATTTTTTTTCTGTGGGATCATCTTGACTGCGCCGGAGCAGAAAAGAATTATATTTGTGTCTTTCGTAAATAGATTCGAAACAGAAATTACTTTCTCGTAATCTTGAAAATATATGGCTTTTATGATTAAAAATGAATCTGTGTTTTATGAAATCTAACTAGATTTTCAGTGGTTTAAGCAACCTGTTCCACATTTCCTGACTATTCGGTAAATACCATCAATTTGTAATTCTTTTTAAATAATTTTTTTATAACAGCGGAATAAATAGTATTTTTTCGACGTGACAATTCATTACAAATAGCTAAGGATGTACTTTTAGAAGACTTAATTGATTTTTATCAAAAACCAGTAAAGAGCTGTTATTAGAAATGTAAATGGTATTTGATAATACCCGTCTTTCATCTAATAAACTTCGTGAATAAAAAAACTTGTGCATATATAGAATGATTTTTGCGAAAAGTAATTTTGAGTAAATATATTTAATGTGTAAGAATATATATTGTGAGAAAAATCAATTGCCTTTAAAAATATTTATTTATTGGATTAATATTGTATGTATTTACGAATTTTTTTAACCCGAAACAAAGTTTTTACCAATTAATAATTTCATTGTTTCACATAATATATAGACATATGAAGTTCATTTTCTTTTTTTAATATTGCATTTTACGTATACTTTATTTAAATCTGTTCCTTCAAATCTACCTTTTCCAGCGAGCCTAAGTTCCTCACTTAAACCTATTTGTTCAAATATAAAAAATTATGTGACTGGAGGTATTAAAATAAGATATTAACTTAAAAAAGAAAAAAAAAGTAAAAACTCGATTAAAAGTCACAGATCTCTAAGATATTTCCATCCCTATCACAAAGTATCCAGTTGTTACACAATAATTATTTACATCCCATTTATCACAACCACAAACCACACAAAGAATTCCTTTCTTCCGGAAACAAAACAAAAATACATTTCCGCAACAAACTTTTTGTTTCCATAACAACCCTCTCCATCCATTGATGAATCTCGGCGGAGAAAGGGGTAGGGATGAACTAGAATTACGCCTAGTTATCCCCCTCCACCCTTAGCAGCAACAAAACATATTCCGATGACGAACGATTCTGTGGGGAAAAAAGAACGATGTGGGAAGCAGATAGTCGTTACTTCCCTTTGTGCTGGGGGAAGTGCATCCCTTTCGTTTGAAAACAAAATATCAGCTGCAGAATCCAGAAGATAATAAAAGAAAGTATATATATCTTAAGGGAGCGAAAAAAAAGATGCTTACCCGCAGGGTCTTTCCGTGAAAACGATATAGTTGGGGTGTTCTTCCTTCTCTACGAACTGGACGCATGTGTAGTTCTCCCAGTGACGCATAGCCTGCTTGAACAAAGCTCGGTGGTCTCCTGCGTGAAAGGGAAAAGAAACAAATGTGTATATGGTAAGAAGAAAATCCATTTATATCCCGTATGGAGGATGCAGAATAACAGGGATAAAATAAGCAGGGAAAAAATGGCATAATGGTAACAAATAACGAGTTCGCGCATTACTTTCGCTCTTTTTTTATGGATATTGAGGTATTAGCCTCCTAGGAGAAGGCAATAAAGTCTTCCTAGAAGTTCATTTCTTTAGGGAAGAAGTTATTAACTTTTTTTTGTTCCACAGGTTCTTTTGCAAATAAAATGATTGCAGTGCATCTCTTTTTAAATGGACTACCTTTAGCATGGAATTTTTTTTCTTTGGATAATTTTGATATTTGCAATTAGCTATATTCGAAAACAATTTATACAACAAAAGGAAAAATGTAATACATAAATTTCTTTTAGTTTTAATTAGTTTATATTATCTGATTTGGTTAGATTTTAATTTACGTTACAATGTGGAATAACATGAGAGCTAATGGTGACGGACCTCGTAGTTTTTAACCACTCTCAAGTGACGAGAACTAAAATACTCTGAATACTACAGGAGTCAAAAAGTTCTCGAAATGATCTCTTACATCCACGTAGGTGTTTGTTGGACGGGAAATATCTGTTTCGGGGGACGGCAGCACTTATACAGAAAACACACAACCATCTGGAATTAATTTCCTGTACTGTTGGCGTTAGCTGCAGATCATTTCTGACAAAGTGAATTTTTTATTCGGTGGATTTTGCAATGTTGTCTTTGGAGCAGCGTGCTAACATGAAATTCTGCGTTTTGTTCAAGAAATCACCTGAGACACTCGAGATGCTGAAGAAAGCATACGGGAGCGATTTTAGCACCAGATGTCTGTTACCTGTTTCGATGGCTGAAGTTGGAATTAAAGGGACATCGTTTTGCGGATTCAGATGAGGTGCTCCAAAATGCGACGAAGCAACTTAAGGATCTCTCAAAAAATATATTCCAGGAATGTTTTGAACAGTTATACGAATGCTGGAACAAGTGTGAAGATGCAGGAGTGAAGTACTTTGAAGGCCAATAAAATTAAATTATTGTTGTATTTTCTAATAATTTGTAATTGACCTAATCCTGGAACTTTTTGATCCTACCATGTAATATTGTAAGAACATATTTTAAGTAAAGTATCATTTCAGAAACAATATTTTGGACGCATGATTATTTACGTTTATCTAAAGCAAAATAAATGTATACCGTAAAATCCGGCGTATAACGCGCGCACCTATAATTTCAAGCTGTATTTTTTAATTTTTAGGTATATTCGCCGTATATCGGGTATCACCGTTTTTTCGAAGAAACCTCAAATTCACATATTCATTGCTCTTATGTTCTGAAGCTATTTATTCAAAGTATTAACTCAAGGTTTTGAAAAATAGTATATTTCCAGGACTAAAACCCTTTATGTTCAAAGGTAAGTCATTTATTTTAAATAAACTATATTCCGATCTATACAGAACCCAAATTTTATTCTTTTCTATATATACTCGTGTATTTTTTTTATTTTTGAAGCTATCAGTTTTTTATGCCCGGCGTATGACGAGCACCCGTAAATTTCGATCTTACTTTTTGTGTTAAAATTGCACGTTACACTACGGATTTTAGGGTAAATAATGATGTTAATGTTTTCTTTCTCAGACATGGTTTTCAAACGGAGAAAGACACCATTAACATATAATACTCATATTGAAATATTAAATCCTTATAATCCGAGGAGGTATCACAGCTATTTACACAATAATATGGCTAGTGAGGGAGTGTTTGTTAACGTCGCACTAAAAAAACAACTCGAGGTCTATTGGCGACGGACTTTGGAATTTTGAATCACGGTCAAGTGAGGAGAGCCATACTTGACCAGGAACGCCCCTCTTCAAACTACAACACCACACCAACGGGAAGTCTTTGATCAACGACATACTCATCATGCATCATCGACTCTGCATGGCGAGTCCTCAGTGGTATTAAAGCTCGAACTCATGACGCACTGGCCACGCTCATGTGACGTGACCACCTGACTACCGTGGGCACTGCTTTATAGTCTAAGGAGTCCACATTCCAAAAACTTCAATTATATATATCGCAAAGGTTACATTTTTCTGATATCTTGCAAATGTTAGTAAGGGAATTTTTTTTTAAAAAAGGGTTAATTCTCTAATAAGTTTTATAAAAGACAAATGCAGTCCTTTTTTAAGTCTTTTATAAGATACTAAGCATGGCACCTAAATAGACACTTAAAAAATACAGAATATAAAAATATAAATAATTTAATGGTCTTTTTTTTATTTTAACGAAAAATCACGTAACCTGATTTTTAAACCAAAGAAGTGAAAGAATTTATTAAAAAAATTTCTCTAAATGACCTGTATTTGATTTCTCAGGAAACCTCTGGTTCTCCAATTTTATTTTTAGCTGTAGCACGTGCCTTAAAGTGATTCAGAATTTTTTAGAAAATTTTTCTAGCAGCATATTTTTTTCTCTTTTTTTAAGTAGATAATACTCCTGAAACTGTATATATGTATAAGCAACATAGTTAAATAAATTATAAGTAGTATAAAGTTAAAAAAGGTACTCCAAATTAGCAAAGCTCCCAGGAGGGAATTTTAAGGTAAATACTTTGAAGAAATGGTTAATAATATATTTTTATGTTGTGGTAACAAGATCTTTAAGGATTAACTTCTTGTTTTCTTATAAATCACTTAGTAAACGTAATTATGTGATTATAATATTATATTTGTAATATTAATTTTTTTTATATTTCGCTGCACTTTTGATGTTTATTTAAACGCCACCTACCTTTTTCATAATAAATTATATATTATTAAATGTTACTTTAATATATATAGTTTCCTTTTTAAATTAATAGTTATAATTACTTATAATATTAGATTTGTTTCAGTTTATAAATTGTGTCTGATATATTTAACTGACAACTGTTTCTGTAACTGATTGAAAAATAGAATTTGTGGCAAAAAATTAGAGCTCTGAGTTTTGCCTTGGGGAGTTCGTAGCTGTATAGTTGTTTGATTTGTATCTAATTATAGTTTCTTATTCTCACAAAATGGAGATTAATTATTACATGGTATTATTTTTAAGCAATATTTTTTTATTTCCTTACGAAATACACTGCTAGTTATTAATGCCTCAACACAAAGAAGGAATGATCTGATGAACGTCAAAATCACATGAAAAAAAAGTAGAGGTTAGCATATGCAAAAGTTTAGTACTTCAGCGCATTAAAACGACGCAAGAAGGAGAAGCGGCATCTCAAACACTGCACAAAAGAAAAGTTGCGAAGTGGATTTCTCATTTGGAAAGCTTCTCGAACGACTCGGGATGTAATCGAATCTTTTAGCTGGGAGATTTTAAAATATGCACCATACACCCTCGACCCTGCTCCTCTAACGATTTCCACATTTTCCGGTACCCCAAACACAGTCTTGGTGGGAAGCGCTTCAGTGACAACGAAGTGAAAGCGGCCGTGAACTTTTGGCTGTCCGACCAGGCGGCAAAATTCTTTGAAGAGGATTTTCAAAACTTAATGACAAGTTCATTAATAAACTCGGTAGCTATGTAGAAAAATAGGCAAACGTATGTACAATCCTAAAATAAAGGTTTTTTGGAAACAAAATATTGTTATTTTTTAAAAAACTAACGGACCTTACTTATAAAATAACCCTTGTAATGTAGTGAGAGAAGACAACCGTAATTGCCGAAAGACGATACTGGATAAATCAGCGGCGCAATGTCGTCTTTTCAGACGAGCCCCGGTTCTACATGCAGTATCTGATGTCCGTATACGTGTCTGCAGCTTTCTAGGAAACCGCTAATTCCCTACTTGCATTTGATATCAGCATAGGGGCCTTGCACCTGGTGCGATGGTTTGGACAACCATTGAGTAAATGACACGCACATCTCTATTTCTTATAGACGGATTTTGAATGTAGATCGGTAATTTCTGTCATCTTACGTCCTGTGTTTGTGCTATCGTCGAGGTCTGCGAAATGCCCTCTATAAACAAGATAATGCAAGACCAAAAGTTGCAAGTCGTGTTCTGGCCTTTCTCGATACACGGGGCATTCGATTGTAACCCTGGCCTGCATGGTTTCGAAATCTGTCACCCATTGAAAACAGATAGTGTTGGGTAATTGAGAAACTAGCTCGCCAACCCTCTCTAGCTAATATGGTTGATGAAGCGTGGTAAATATTTGAAGGAGCATGAAATGAGTCGCCCCTTTTTGTCATCCAAGTCCAGTTTGACTCCATGCCTTACCGGGTAAGGGTCGTTTTATCCACCAGAAGTGACAGCTATTTCTGCGAATTTCGCACCCCTTTGAACCTCCAAACTGCTTGAAAAATTAAACACTTTGTCTTCATACCACATTGTTTATGTACAATAAATATATTTTTTGTGTTTGTTTTCTTCAAGGTGTTACAATTTTATGACCAGCAGTGTAAATTATCATTCTGTTATAAAATATTTCATATGTAAAACAAAGTATAAAATATTTTAGTGCTAGATATTTTAAAATTCATCTTATTGTTATTCAAAATTTTCAGTCGTCTCGTCCTATAAATATTTTGTAGTTTTCTTAATGTAACTCATGAAAAGAGTCACAATGAAATGCACTTCTACAATACTACACAATTTACATTTAGAACATATTTTGTTGGTGTTCTTTCTCTATCCTACTTTATCTACTTTTTTTCTGTTTCCTCGTACAAAATTAAGGTAACAGAACACCTTCGAAGAAAATTTTTTGAATTAACCTAAATTTTGCCTGTTAATGCATATTTTATGACCTTATGGGTCTTTAAAATCAGAAAAACACCCAAGTAAAGTCTTATTAGAGCACATTTTTTCTGTGAAAGGGGTATTTTATGAAAAAATAAGCAAAAATAAGACTTTACGCAAAACATGATAACTGAAAATAAAATAAATATATTGACATTTTGTAAATTGAATAATATAGCATACAACCTTATCTAGGGAATAGACACTTATTTTGGTAATATAACCATTACGTGAAAAGCTATTGTGTTTCGAGCTTCTTAACGTTGAAATTTTCTTTAAAAGCTATTGTAATTTTCACTTTATTGCTGTATAAAAAAATTTCTACTCAACATAAAATCTTAAGAGAAGTCTATTCCCTGTATTAGTATTTTAAAAACATATATATAAAATTTTTATTTCATTCAAGCATAACTTTTTGAGATATTGTGTTTTGCGGTAAGAAAAAATGTAAAAAAACTCATTTTGAGAAAACGACAAAAATAACATTAAACTAATCTGATTACAAGAAAAACACTTACTTTCTTATTAAAATGCACCAGATTTATAATTCTCTCCATCTTTAACTTCTAAAACAATATTTTTTTCTTTTTAAGGGCTCTTAAAATTTTCCTATGTTTCTTTGTTTTGGGGTCTGCGTTATGAATCGATTCACGGATTCTGGATTTATCTAAATGTTTATATCCCCGTAAGGTAAACACCCCAGGATTTTCAATATTCATCTTATTAAAAACTTTGAGGCACCCATTTAATCCCTCATTGAAAAGTATAACAGCATCATACGACCCAAATTTAATTGTTTTGAGCGAAACAAATACTTTTTTCGGAACTTTTTGCCAGACTATTCCGTTAAAACACTCATTTGCATTTTGCATGCGTCCATGTAAGCACTTACTTAATATCTGTTTGTCGCATAGTTCTAAATATACTGGTTTAATTTTATTTAAAACATCATTTGATAAACCAGCATATTTTGTGGTACATTTTGTACCATTTGCCACCCCCCGCTGAAAATAACACCAGCTGTCTTTCCCTATTGGGCACTGACCATGCATCGGTTTCTTATCACTTGATGCACAGTGATATAACGCAGCAATTACATTTTGCTGCATGGCATTTAAGTTACCGACATTACTGCGTACAGCAATTCCGTAGTAATTTTGAAGTCGGTCGATAAAATTATCAGTTAATTTGCCTTTACGAGACAGTCCTTTAGTTTTTGTTTTTAGCTTTCTTAGACGCGAGCCCACTCTCTTTTGTACATGGCCAATGCACTCAAACTTTGTCACACTGTTCATTCCATAAGTGTCTTTCACACTCATGAAAGCTTTTGAGTCACCATCTCCATAATATTGCGTGTATTGAAGTCTGCGGTTTTTTTCTGAACGAAGAAATATTCGTGAAGCCCCCACAATTTCCATTTTTGACGAAGATCCCGTGAAGTTACACTGACATATGTGGTCGGCTTTTGACGACTCATATTCAGAGTTTCTTGGCATAGTCTGAAGTCTCTTACATGTAGGACAGTAGGACGACATAACTTCTACGTCTAACACCTTACCAGTATCAACTGATATTGCAGCAACACAACCATTCATAGACGTATAGCCTCTACGCTGCCATGTGCCATCCACAGATATGCCACATTTTACAAAATCAGATGAAAAATTTTCTTTTATATCCACAATTTCAGTAGCATCTTTTTTCATGGATTCCTCAGCTACTTCCTGAATCACTTTTAAAAGCTTTGCTTCCTGATTTTTGAAAGCAGTTTTTGTCTCAGTCGAGGCAAATTTAATGTTGAGCGTAATTTAAATGCACCAGCAAAACCCTTGCCTATCTGCCGCATACCATATACTAGCCTGGTATTTATGACTGGTGCATTTACAACTTTTTTTGATGAAGCAAATGCAAAGAAAAAGTCACAGCATTTACATTTTAGTGTAAAATGAGAGCATAATCCATACATGGAATCCTCAAAAAGCTCTACTTTTTCAGCAAAACATTTTAGGCAGCAAATTTGAGAAAATGCATCCACAATAAGCTCAAGATCAATGAATCTGTTACCAAACAGAGCACCAGGCATTTCTTCTGCAGTTGACATACTCTCATTTCCCAATTTTGAAGAACTAGCAGTGCATTCAGGAACAGGTGTTGAATTGCTGTTATTTTCGGAAAATTTTGTGTATTTATTTCCAAAAAATTGTCTCTTACGCTTTCTAGCAATACTTTTAAACATTTTCAAGCAAAAATAAAACAGAATAGAATTATTTTTTAACTTTCTACGCTGTCGATTCTTTCAGTATGAAAATCAAACATATATGTAAACAAAGTCACTAAACAACAAATTTGATGCCAGATTTCCTACATAAAAAAGGAAAAAAGTATTTCCAAATACATTTATATTTATTCTCAAATATTCTATTTTAATTTCTGACAAAATATTTGTATATTAATTTTCATATTTCATGTCATATACCATGAAAGAGAAACGTAAACAAACAATTTGGGCCACTTCCGGTTAGCAGAAAGGCATTTCCGGTAAGAGAAATTCATGATCAAGTAATATTAAAAAAGCTGTAACTTGGCTTCTAATTAAGCTAGAAACAAAATTTTTACAGATTTAGAAAGATAAAAGATTGAATTTTAATATTTGATCAAAAACGAAAAATCGATATTTTGACCGAAAATTGAGTTTTAAAGGTGTTTTGTCACCTTAAGTTTAGTTGTGTGTAGTGTTTCCTCCCCTCACCAGGAGGCGCACTGTGTCCCCCTACCATAAGAATGTGTTCGTTGTTTTTGAAATAGATAGCTTCTCGGCACCGGCGCGTTAGGGCGGTGGCCAGAATAGAGAAATTGCCCGCGTGGGTCGTTACAATTTGCGTTTAATATTTCTTTTTATATGTTTACTGTAAATAAAAGTGCTGTCCTCAAAGAAGACGTCTGTTGGATGAAACCTCAAGAACATCATACCCAACACAACAACGCATCACATTGTGTACTTCATCCAATCATGACCTTCTGATTAACTCCCAAACCTAACAACATTTCATATTGTTTTAGATTGTATAAATAATATGCCATTAAGTTTGAAGATCAACATATTGCACCACATAAAATGGATAATTTTGATGCAAAGAAACTTATATTTTTCATAGGCTGCAACGAACTAAAAGAAAATCAGAGAGAACCTCAACATGAAATCTAAACCAGAAGAGTTCATATCAAATCAAAAATACAATTTTATGATTATTATTGTTCCACATATACGTCACTATCCCAGTGAAAAAGTCACTCACAGAGAATCTTTCTTTATCTATGCTTCCATTATAATAGGTTATTCTAACTCCATATCATGAGTCCAAGACTAGACAGATTTCATTACAGATAATCTGTGTGTGGGGAGATTATATAACAGATAATCTCTATCTAATAATTTATATGAGTGCAATTTCAAAATAATGCTGTAATATATAATTTGCTTTATTTGAAAACAAAATTCGAATATCTATCTAAGACACTATAACTAATTTCAAACATTGACTGAAGTTAAACAAATATATGGTAGCATTTCTTCATTATATATAGGTACTAAATTATCAGACAGAGATTCCAGAGAGAGAGTATCTATAATGAAAACGCTCTGGTTTTGGACCAGATTCTCTAAAATTATCATTTATGTATAACACATGCATATCTATAATCGTGTAGACACACATGTTCACGAGATAGGTTTCATAATTTACGTCAATCTTCCTATTTACTCATTATATTTAAACGCAGGATACTAATATAGATAAGTAATTCATTTAAATACTCAATTTTTCATGAAAAATAAAGGATTTATAACTCTTTAAATGTTTTTTAAATGAAAAAATTTTTACTTATCCAATTTAATTAATTTCATCAAACGGTGTGCAGTGATTTGAACTTGAAGAATTTAATTTTTTTATTCGATCAAGGGGCCTGTTCATATGAAAAAGATCGGATGATATATGGGGTGCATAGAATTCGAGGAAATCCATAAACTTCAAATAAACCCACACCTAATTTTTTTAAACTGCAGACGTTATTTCCGTTCCCAACCAGGCGTATATAGACCAACAGCTGAAATTATTTTATTTCAACTTTTCCCAATCGACTGAGAATATTGTCTCTCATCGTTTTTGTACAGGAGTGTCCTAATCCAGTTCTCACTGTACCCTTCAGAAAGAAAAAATATAAGATATTTCAGACATTCTCAAAGTTTCTAAAATACTAAAGGAAATGGACTTGCTCTGTAATTATTAAAATTGTTATATTTGCATGGAGTATTGAAAATGCCAAAAGCTCTAACAATAAATTTTTGCTTAAAATGTGATTTTATTACAACAATAAAAAAAATAGGTGTAAATTGATTTAAGTAACACAACCTGCTCATGTCAAGGCCTATAGTTTTTGATATATTTTCTAAAAAATAAATATATAGAATTTTATTTCAAGAGAATATTTCAGTTCAAAAAAAATTATTTTATTTTCCAAGTTTTGTAAATTTATTGAAATTTTCTGAAATAAATAATTCATAAAGTGGCTACAAAAGTTTTCAAATTTTTTTACAGAAAATAAAATTTTATTTCCGGTATATAGAAGTTATTCATGAAACATAGAAGAGGATAAGAAAGTTTAATTTTATAAAAATGAACAGCTTTCGTTCAGAATATTTAAAAACATTCTTTGAAATATAGAGAGAAAGCCAGTAGTTCTTAAGACTTAAAAGCGTCAGGAAGTAGTAAATAACATAGTAATATAGTAATAATGTGAATAAGTAACGTTTAGAGTAAGTAATATAATAGTTAACGTACATAAATATTTATTGCACTATTTATGTCTCGCATATTTTGTTAAGAACGATTTGAGTACCTTCATTTTCTTTATGTAAGCTCTCTAAACACACAATTCTAAAGAGTAATTACGAAAAAGAAAGAGAGAAATACAAATGTTTCCAGTCAAGTTTTATGCATTTCGTCAGACAACATCATAAAATTTTATTACAGAACTTGGTCTAAATTACACACAGTTCAAAAGCGAACAACTAACTTTTGTGTTTCAAATTTGTCTGCTTCTCATTTCAACAGTTTTGATAATTTATGTCTTGACTACGACGGAATTCAAAGGTCAGTTGCTTCTACTGACAAAAGAAATATTAATTTTTCTATTTACGACTGACTCGAATAATTCTGGAGATATTTGTCTTTGTTTTATATAAATCAAAGAAAATTAGAAAAGTTAATTTTTTATGACGCAAATGGTTTAAATGAAGTATAAATGTGACATTTTTTGTTTGTTAACGGTTGTATGCTGACAAAGTACTTTTTGTTTAAAGCTTACAAAATTAAATTTTTCTGGTAAATTTTAAAGTAATTTGACGGATTTGTATAATAAGTTGCAGAACAAAACTGCCAAAATCACAAATTTGAATTATATTTCATTTTAATTATTGTATTTCTACAGTTTCATGGAATATCCTTATTTTTTTCAACTGTGGATAGCGTCAGTCGGTCGCTGTTTGCCTCTGAGAGAATAAGTGTAGCTAGAGCTCGACGGATTTTAAATTATATGGAGTGAAGTTGAGTTGCAACCGCTTCAGGCATCAGTGGATGAGGAGTCCTGTGTATCAATAAACAAATTAAAATGACAATGTTACCTACGAAATGCGGAATGGTGATGTAGAATCCGCGTAAAAGTTATGAATGTAATTGACATTAGCGCTGGATTATCATATGCAACTCAAGCTGAGGATTTAAAAATGAAGCAGAGAGTGACAGAAAAACCCTTACTAAATCTACTGATGATAGATTTGAAGCAACTCCGTTTGGAAATAGTAGGGGACCTGCTAGACCAGGAATGATGAACCACTGGCACGCGTGCCCCTGATGGTACGTGACACAATATTTTGGGCACGCCACCAATCAAAACGGTTTCCCCCTTTTAGTTCAAAATAACAAAATTCACATTGAAGTATTACGATGAAACGCGAGTGATTGGTCACGGTGCGGCGCGGAGCACACTCGTTTGTTATTGCCTTAGTTACGTCGTGGACTGCGGTTGCTAACGATGTGAAGTTTGTCTACGCATAGCATGATAAATTTCGTTAACACTATTATATTTTGAAGTTTATTTGTGTTATATTTACGACTTATAATCGTTATTTAACATTGCTAGTTCTGCAAAAAAAACAATAAGTGTAAGTTAGTGTAACCGAGAATTTCGAATGGTGAGTCGAGATATATGGCATGATTAGTAAAGGCGACAAAACGGTGAGTGTTTTAAGTTCTGGAACACTTTCATGTAGAACATCTTCCTGAAAACGGATTCCAGACACATTTAACTGTTTGAAGAACCGTTAGAAACCGCTTGGTTCATGATTCCAATTCAGCATTCATTCTACTAAAAATAACATCTTACAATCCTAATGTGGTATTTATCATCTAATCTGCAACATCTGCACACTAATGTTACTTTAATTTGAATTACACGTATAATTTAAGCATATACTACTATACAGTGAGAAATGTATTTTTTCGTGGTAAATAAATAGTTTTTAGTTGTTAGTATTTAGTTTTATTAGTTTCCGAATTATTTGATGGCACGCCTATACCTCATTAAACATTTATTTAGAAAAAAATGGCACGTCGATCTATAAAGGTTGGCCACCCCTGTGCTAGTGACCCCAACTTTCAGACAACTGTTCACCGGTGATGAATCGTAGGTTTATGGGATCACCTAGAAGCATGATGTAGTTTCCAAAGTGGAAATATCCATCACATCCGAGGACAAAATATAAAAGCATGGCATCTCGTAGCAATGTGAAGGTTATGATGACTGTAATTTCCAAGGGGTAGTGCATCATGAACACGGGGACACAACTAGGTACAACCATTACAAAGGACCACTACATGAACATCTTATGTCACTTTCATGATATTATGCGAAGCAAACGACCAGATAGATATGGGGTGGAGAAAAATTCACAGCGCCATTGTGGTGGTACACCCGCTTATTCTGCACATTTTATAGGGAATTTCTCGCTGAAACATAGAAGCTCTGAGTTTCACGAAGTTCCCTACTCTCGTGACATGGTTTCATGGGAATTTTGGCTATTCCTGAAATTAAAAATGCCCCTGAAAAGAATCTCGATTAAAAACAAGATATCAATCATTGGCATGGCCAAGTAATTTTTAGCGCGTATTTCACATGTTGTATTTTACAATAATGCAACTAATGAACTTTTTACTAACAGAGAGTAGTGTGTGTTCTGTACCACTCCTCTAAATGTACCACTATTGAGCTGAAAAGAAATAATGAAACAAATCTGTATCAGCACTATAAAAAAGCAAAATTTGAGAAAATTTTGTTATAAACTAGAAATTCAGGAAAATTTGTAGGAAATTCGGGAAAACTATGGGGAAATTTAAATATGATTCGGCTCATCTAGGACACAAATGTGACCAAATGCCGAAAACCCGAGGTCAATTGGTTGCTAATTGGCTGAGCAAAAGGTACGAGACAAAATATGGAACGAAGACGAAGACGAAATTTGCGTCCTAATAGCGCTTTTGTTCCACTACGTGAAAAACGCGCTAAAAAGACAAGAGATTATGAAGAACTTTACAATCCTTCTCAACAGCACTCACAAGTTCTTCCAGAAGCTTTCCATATATTGGGAGAAGTGCGTGCATCACTAAGGGAGTTACTTCGAAGGATATTAAAGGATGACCAGTCTGTATAAGTAATAATGCTTTCCAACCAAAGGTTCAAAACCTTTTGAACATACCTCGTCCTCCTTCCTTTTAGTCCGTGATTAGTTCATCTGACGTCTGTATGTATGATATTTATGAAAGTTCAAAAAAATCAATACTATCCACTGGTTCTTTTTTTTTTAAAAAAAGACCATTTCGATAATTTTATACATTGAAGATAAGCATTCAGAACATTCTATAAAAAACTTCTAGTTGTTGTCAGATACAAGAAAAATAATAAAAAGGGGGAAAGGAGGGCCAAAATAACAATTTACTTTAGAAAAATGACCCCCCCCCCAAAGTTAATTCAATCAAAATGTCGTTGAACATAAAACAAAAGGTTATGAAAATCTTCTGCTTTGAAATACTTTGAAATGGAGGGATCTTCCTTAATTCGAAAGTTTGATCTGAAGAAAAATACCTATACTGGTTAATTAATTTATTCTTCTATTTAGTATTTTTTGTAGCACTGAAATTTAAGTTCTAATCAACGCTGTCTGCTCCGAGAGAGAACTTTGAGGATATATGGTAAATAACTAATGTAACACATGCTATACTTCCCAGAATGGAATATAGATGTCGCTACGCTATGGGTACATGATTATCAGTAGTGTGAACTCGAAACCCACTATTTGTAACTTCAGAGAGAGCTCGGATCCCAACAAGATAGGATCTTCCACCTCGCCGTCGAATCATGGAATGTAACTGAAAATTACTGCAAGTTGTTTCTCTAAATGTTTTATTTGTATTTGCTTTGTAAAATCTTGTTTAACCGATAATTTTTAATGGTGATATTTAGTTTATTAAATGCATTAATTTTAACCCCCTCCCGAGATTTTGTTTAATACTTTCAACTCAGTAAAAACACACATTAAGTACACTAATTTACTGTGTTTAATTTAAAAATTGGCTGCCATGAACAATTGATTTATATATAAAGGTATTTCACTAACTCACTAATGATTGCAAGGTGCAAAATGTTTAGCAACAGTATATCCATCATCAACTGCATATTTCTAAAAGAATGGGGGGGGGGATCAGAATGTAGGAAGATTTTGTTTCTTCTATCAAGAATAACTGCATTCTTGACTTAATTACTCACTCACTGACTCTAATACATATTTCACGACGCAAAGAAATTGGAAAGAGGTTGAAAAAATATAAAGCCAATCATAAAATATTTTCCAAAATATATACTTAAGTACTCTCTACTTTTTTTGAATTATTTTACATAGGCTGCTGAGAAATTTTGGATATGAATTAAATTAACATCTCACCAATTCTGAAAGGGTAGTCAGCGGTACTTACGTCTTATCGCAACAATGCCAACGTTCAAGATGGCAATCCCGATTTCACAAGTGTCGTACTCGTTGAATTGACAACTATGTGCTTCGTTTCATATAAAGTCGCCCCAATACGGTTGTGATAATACGTAAGTACACAATTAGTCTCTATTTAATATTGAAAACTGGGAATTGTTTATCAAAACAAAAATTAAAATAAACCTAATTATATACACCCATATAAAGGCAATCACATGTTTCTAGCAAAGCAGTTCATGCACCTCATTGTTGCATTTAGCGGAAACTTTTTTTAAAAGGCACATATTTTTTTAACAACAACTACGTAGATAGGTAAGCAAAATGCATTTGATTATCTGTATAATGCAATAATTTTTTTAAAAGATTAAAAACCTTTTTATTTTTAAGAATTTTAATATTTTTACACCTTTAACCAGTTATCAAATTTGAAATTGTTCCTGACTTTGACAAGTCGTATGTCAGCTTTGAATTCAACGGAAAATACGTGATTATTTGGCTCAAGTGTAGTATAAGGGGGCCCATTGGATTTGGCGATTTTTATATAGATATCATGGTGAGACAACGAATTCACTCTGGTTTCCGGACACCTATCACTAAGTGAAGTGGCTTGGCGATCGATTTTGCTCGCCAAGCCGAGTGAAGCCGACCCCTCCATACTACACTCTAACCGATTATTTTTATCATATGACCATCATGAATTTATTGGCCATTAAACTTGTACTTATTAGTTACTTGTGAAATTCAGTACAAAAAAATACCTCAAAGTTAAACTACATGATCTCAAAATCAAGTGCCTTTCTAATTTTTTTTAGCTATTTAAAAATTTTCATTCACAAAATTTTTTGTAACTTCATTGATTCGATTTTGTAGTTTTTTTATTACTACATTAGTACCTTACGTATTATCCGATGAAGTGGCGCTCTTATGCGGCAGGACAGAACCCGGTACCTTTAGTCCGTACAAGCATGTAACGTACCACTGGGCCAAAATGATCACTTTAGTCCTGAAATTGTTATCGACTTATATAGATGATACCGCTACAGGCGACATTGTATGAAACGAAGCACATAATTGCCAATTCAACGGGTATGACACATAGGAAATCGTGGTTGCCAACTTGGCGAATTATTAATAGAGTTGGTGATTGTTGCGTAATATGTAACTACCCTGTTTTTATAACTTCATTGTATAGGTTTTGTTACGTAATAGTTTTATTTTCTAATGTACTTATTTGTGTTTGTAACTTATTTGCTTTTGTTATTTTATTATTTAGTAACTTCTGTTTAGTTATTTATCCTTTATTTTATTTAAATACATTGTATTTTCTTTGCTTATAAACTTTATTATTGTCAGTAAAAATGTTTTTTTAGAGAAGTTTCTATAAAAAATGAAAGTTGGCAATAGTGAAGCGTATGAACTTATTGGCTGAAAATAAATGATTGCATTAAAGTCGCATGACTTTAGCACTGCATATATGTATATATATATATATATATATTGCGCATGTGTTATTAAGAGTGGAGCAAAAAATATATATACTTATATATTAAAGAAAAGATATCAAGCTATTTGATTGAAATTATGGTTTCAATTTTCTGAATCTATTTAGTCACTATGGATGGAAGTGTTAGTGGCTCGTTTTCATTCTCAACATCTACAAGTTCTCGATCATCTTTATCATCATCTTATACTAGCAGTGGATCAGCAGCATCCTATATAGATCCAGGCAATTGTAGAGTGAAAAGTACTTTGTATTTTGAGTCGCTCAACAATTGCGAACGTCAGCCTGTTCGTTTGATAGCTAAACGTTTGAAAACGACGGAGACGCCAAACGGTTGGGTGCATTCCTTTGTGTTGAAAAATCCGAACTTACACACTGATTATGGTTTTAGGATTGTGTGTTCTTCGAAAACAGTGAAAGTATTTCCTAGAAGAGGAATTGTAAAAGAGGGGAGTGAAGTAAGTTTAAAAGTTTAATCTACTAATGACTAACAAGAAACATACTGCTGCCCATTGGCAATCTTGTCTGGACGGTGGTATTTGACGGGAGTGTAAGTAAAATCTGATTTTAACTCTTTTCCCTTGGTGACAAAAAATAGCGTCAGCAATGTTTTTTAATCTGTTTCAAATTCTCGATATTTACGTAAAGTACTTACATATTATCGCAACTATCGCCAACTCTATTAATAACTCGCCAAGATGGCAACCCCGATTTCCTATATGTCGTACGCGATGAATTGGTAACCAGGTGCTTTTCATATAATGCCGCTAATAGATTGCGATAATACGTAATTACCGTCTTTTCTTATCAGTTACGTCTTTTACATAATGCATAAAAAATGGATGAAAATCCAATGATGACAAATATTTACAACATTTCCTTATGAGTATACTGTATGTTATCACCATTAAAGCCTACTTGGTAAAATATGCGCCGGTGGAACGGAAAAGTATCCAATGTTTTACAAAAGAATGCTCAAAAAATATTTGAACTGTTAAAGTTAAGAATATATAAAATAAGTTTGATGTCAATACGCAACGGGTTTTTCGTCAAATAGTTTTAAAATTTCGCCAAGTTAGGGTGGTAAAATTATACTAACCGCCAAAGATGTATGAGGTTCATATCCTTTTCTGTGTGATTTTTAAAAAAATCACACTGAAAATGATATTAAATTAGTTCCCAGTTTCTTTATAAGGAAAAAAAAAAAACATTTTTCGAATTGCATAATTTTCTCATAAAAACCGACGAACCCCAGGCGTCACCAATGCATAGGTAGTACCGTTTTGGTGGAAAAGTGCAGGTTTTTTCAAGATTGGATTCAGAGAAAATTTATTACTTACGTAATGTGCTTCCTATAATGAGATGACAATAAATATTATTCCTTTAACGACAGTTTTACAACTTTATGTTTTGTAAAAAAAAAGATAGCATATAGAATCCTTTCGGTTATTTACGTATTATCCTGTCAACCATTTTCAATAAATAAAAATTGCCCCCAGACATGACAAACAAAATAGTGTGCATTAGTTGTCGATATTTAATACCATGAAGTAGTCGACGAAATGATTGCTTTTATTTGGCAGTCGCCAGTTTTTTCATCGATATTTATGGTCGATGGTACACCAATAATTTTGGTATACCTTAGTTTCAGTACGGTAATTAATATTACACATTTCTTTTTAAGAAAAACTCATATGAAATAAGCAGCAAAAATAGATCTTCAAGTCTTTTTCAATTAGCATTAATAACTTGAACCCTATTATAGCTCCTATCTTCATTTATTGCCACTTTAGAGTATTAAATTTGTTTTGCATTAATGCTAGAAGTACTATTTAACTGTTACTATTAATTTGAGAGTCCAATATAGAAAGCTGCCGTGTTGCTGCAGTTTGGTTTTTGTCGTCACAGATAGCGTTCTGTGACGACACCAGGACTTGAATTCACGTCTCGACAGAAGCAATGCCGTTTTTGAGTTCGTTACCATAACTACTTAGCTACTATGGTCATGCGTGTTTAAAGAATACTTTTAACTTGTTTTTCTTGCATATGAAGCCCCAATTTTGTTCATATCTTCAAATTAAATTCATTTGGGGAGATTAAAAGTTTAGCGTATATATTTTCTCGCGTAATTTTTCTAATTCTATAATAATTTTGCTGTTGAATGGAATCTGTAAAAGTCACTCCCCTAAACCTCAAGTAAAATAATATATTGGTAATGGGTTTACGTGAGGAAAACCCGATTTCATCGGGTGATTTTGGAACAGAGTCTACTTCGACGAATGATTTCTTTACCTTGACTTAATTTGAAGGCATCCTGGTTCATTGGTAATTATCCAACTGTGCAATCGGTTTTATTAGTACACTTGAAAAAAAAAGGAAATTCGAATGATCAAGGTAATAAATAACAATACTTAGAATCATTGCCCCCTTCTTTGTATTTTTGTATGTTTTTGACTGATGTTACGTTAACGAAATTGCACTTTTTACTTGAGTGTTGTAAGTCCTACCTCTAGATACTGATATTGGTACTCCTCTTTAAAATTAAATAACTTTTCTAATTTCTTCAAGATTTCAGTGTATGCAGGAAATTTCAATTAGATTAGCGCAGTAGGCAAGAATGTCTATTCGGCAACTAACTGTTGACCTTGGCAACAGTTTTTATTTGAACCACCAACTTTTCGACCAGAAGCTATTTTATAGACTAGTGGTCCCTAAAGTCCAGTCCATTGACCGGTACCGGTTTGGGGCGAAATGGTACCGAACCCACCTAAAAAACATGAAATTATTTCCATTTTAATTTCTGCGATGCATTTCTCTTTGGTTTGTGCGACTTTATACATGGAAATCACTTAAAATTAGTTTATATTCATTTTTTATGTAATTGTATTTTGTGATCTGAAGGTATATTTAAAAACAACTAAAATAAAATAATCAAATCAAAACAATCTAAAATATAAGCAATTTATGGCCTTCCCCTTCAGTGGACCGCGGTAAAAGTATCAGACGTCCAACGGTCCACGGCGATAAAAAGGTTGGGGAACACTGCGTTATACGACTGGGACGAAAATGAATCCGTATTCGGTGCAGTCGTTAAGTGCTTTTATTCATATTCTTTGTTATTTGCGACTTGTGGAAGAAGGGGTCGCTGCATCTACTTAAATTGCACAATTCGTATTTTTGGCGAAAATTTTACGATCAAAAAAAGATTTCGCCAAATCTGACCAATTACCAAGGATTTGGCTACTGATTATGGTTGCATAAAAGTATCCATTTTGTAAAAAATTATCAGCGTTCTTGACTCTTTTTATCTAGGAACAAAGAGTTATTGAATCATTTTCACATGATGTAATTTACATTCTAGTCTAACCTGACACTTCCCGAACTTCATAAAAGATCCAAAACAGAGTTACTTAAAGATAAGTTCGACGTTTTTAATTTTGCACAATTTAAGCACAATGTAGCATTTTCTCTCTCAATCCTTTACATCCTTTATTCTTCAAGGATTCTATACATATATACATTCACAAAAAAGAAGACGGCTCATAATTCTGTTACATTTTAATAATCCTTCTCCAAAATTAACTTTTGATTGGCAGAGCGAAATTTAATTTCACTCCTCGTTCCAATCGGAGAGCTTTAAGATTCCGTCTCTCGCCCAACAATAACCAAAAAGAATGAATGGGAAAATCTGAGGAGTTAATTAAAAGGGAAGTAATTGATTTTACCGGAAGCAAATACATTGGACGGCGTTCCTGATACTCTTAGATTACTCGACACTGGAAGAAGAGATAGGAGAGCTGTGAGTGGACCTCATCATTATTTTCCCATTTATCTTGATCTCTTTTGTTCGGAAGTTTTAATGGTGTCATTCCTCTGGACGGGCTAGGGTGATGGACATTGTTTGAAAAGTCAGATAATGAGATTCGACACAGAAGCGATGATAGGAACTGGGTGTTTGGAAGGAGGTTATTACAGACTGTTGATGGCGGAGGATTCGAAGGTTTTGATAGATCTACAAGTAGGTTTAATTAAGAGTTCTGATAAGATTTATAAGTAAGAGGAATGTGAATGGTATGCTTGAGATCGCGCTTGTTTTAAATGATTTCACTACACTTCCTACTGATTCCAAAATCACAACTTTTATATGAGTGGGTAAAAGAAGGAGTAATTTAATTGAGGCAATATTCTCTGTTGAATTCTAAGGCATAAAATATTATTGCCTAACTATTAAGGACCCATGGACTACTAGAACAAACTATTGTTTTACCGCCTTGGTACTCGTGATATAGCTTGTGCAATAGATTTATAATTCCCTTCCATTACAGGCAACTTCAATACAAGTTGACACTTTAATGTATCTCCTATTTAATACCTTAATATCATATAAATGCATTGTTAATCTTTTTGATCCAGTACAGAACATTGTTTAAGTTGCATAGACAGAAGAACAAAAATTGAAGACATGTATCTCCAAAATCTGCATGAAATAATAGATGTTATACGTTTAAGAAGCCGTGTAATTTGACGTATAACATCTATTAATATAACATCTACTTTCAGAAGCAAAGTCCTACAAAATGCGTGTGTGAGTGAGTTTTTACTGACCCTTTCGTGGGTCTTGGGAAAATTACTTCCCATCTGCAGGGTCTTACAGAATACACCTGAGGGAAGAGCAAACCCCATATAATATATATTGCCCTTGCTATTATTACGATGGGAAGATTAATTTCCGCTTTGATTTTGTGCTACTGCACATAATCCAGCGATTATGGCTTCTGTAAATCGGACAAAAAAAAATGGTACTAAAGAAGAAGTAACTTGTGCAAAATCTGTCGCTGTATATAACGATGTCAAGGGAGGAGTTGATCCCTTTGATAAAAAAAAAAGAAAGAAAGATACCAAATAAGAAAAAGATATGTAATATGGTGGCATCGTATCTTTAATTTTCTTATTGACCTTGCCATCGTAAATAGTTTCATACTGTGGCAAGTGAACAAAAGAAACAGAAGTTTAGACCAGCTAACATTCCGTATAGCATTAGCTCGTCAGCTAAAAGACGGATATTCCTCAAGAAAAAGGGAAGGACGTTCTTCTGACCTCCAAGCAAAGAAGTGTGTAGTTTTGGATGATGTGCACTTAGCCAGTGTGGGAAATCAAATGCCAAAGATGGCTTCAAACTATAGACGATGTAGGAAATGTAGCAGAAAAGGACAAGAAAAGAGGACTCGCTACATGTGTGCAGAATGTGATGTCCCCTCGTGCAATACAACATGTTTCTTATTTTTTCATGGTAAATAGTCATCATTAAATTTAATTTTCTTTATGTCGGTGAATGGTCTCTCGGGATGTATTCTTCCCACCCTTAAAATTAATTTCGGCAAAATAAAATATATTTTCTTAAATGCCATTGTTTAATTGTAAAGAAAACATAAAAAAAAAACTACAAGAAATTCAAAAGAGAAACAAATGACACACAAAAGGTTTAACGTTGCAGTTTAAAGTAACGCGATGGCTATTAACGACAGAGTGACGAAAACGACACCTGAACTGGCATCCCCTCTATGAACTTAAAGACACCACCAATGGGAGAACTTTCGTTCTATTCAGATTCAACGCACATCAACTTCTCTGCAAGGAGATCTTTAGTGGCATTAGTCTTGAACTCATAACCCGCCGGTAACAAGTCCGTGACTATGACCATACCGTAGCTTTGAAAGCGGTATGGAATCATAGAAGCTATACGCTAAATTCAACTGTATCTGAAATTTCTAAAGTAGTGCAATGTGGAAATTTAAAAAAAAGGTAGTAACTCAAGAGTCATCCCCGTCCTTGGAGTAAGATCCGCCTCCAATAATTTGTAGCGTAGCTTTAGTGTATGCTATTTCAAACAACAGTAAAGTAAAAATATGTTTCGTAAAGGAGAAAAATTGCAAAGAAGGAAAGAATTTATTGAAATCTTTTTTTACTTTAGTTTTATTTACTTCCAAATTGATTTTAAAATATACTGAGAAATAGCAAACACATGCTATCTTATTTTTACATTATTACTGAAGATAAATAGAACTGCAATATATCAATAAAATACGCTTCGACTCTCATAACAAGAAATGACATCTTTATTTGATATGAAATTACATTTTCAGTTGTTTGGTGACAGGTGTGTGATATAGAATTTAAAATACAAGTTTAAAAAGGCAAAGTATATATATTTTGCTTTCTAATATCCCTAATAAAATAAATAAATTAAAAATCAAAAATATAACTATTAATACTTTTATTAAAAATGTAATGGCACAAATATTATTCAGAAAAAGATACTCGACATTTCAAACAGATATGTAACAGATTTATTTTCTCTTATATTTTATAATTCATATTTAAAGTATATTATCTTTAAAGTATTGTTGCACGCCTAAAAGATTTCTATATTGAAAAGCCCTGATGAATTTTTAATGCATGAATTTTTAATGCATTTAATTTAATTATCGACTTTAAACTGAAATTGTATTAACGAATATAACTTAATAATAAATTTTAATTAACGCTTCTAAGATAAATTATTTAAATATAGATTCCATATAAAAGACTGATCTCATGAAAATGACAGTGGATTTTCATGCTGTTTTATATAACAAATTATATCACATCATTTTGGCGTTATCAGTAAGCTTTGATTTACATACAGGGACGGTGGAACTTCCTATTTTGAACATGTTGCAGTGATGTTCGTTGAGAGTGGAGAAGTATGGTGAAAGGGGTGGAGTAGGATATTTGTATTACCACCTGTCTCAATCTCAAACATGTTGTGGTCAAGACAGCAGCCTGCTTTTGCCACGAAGGCGTTTTTTTCTTACGGTCTGTCGATGATTGTGATGCAACGGTTTTTATGGGTGTTTGGGAGGGGTGGGGAACTATTTGGAGCGTTTTTCAAATGACTGATCTCCCTGTGAGGGGAAGTAAACTGCCCTGCGCTCTCACCTGATTTATCCCCTCCTGATTGCTTGCAAGTTCATCTCAAGTCTCTGGTTTACAAAGATCTCCCCAAGAATACCTAAGGAATAACATCCGAGCCAAACTTGACAATATTTTACATGCTTGAAAATAGAACTCAAAGTATGCGAAATCGACTGCATTAACATAAAGGAGGCATAATGGATCAACAGCATAATGGAGGACGACATTTAACATACATTGCGTTTAAAACTGTGTAAATACAAAGTTATGATATAGTATGGTAGGAAGAAAATAACAATAAAGTCGAATGAAGCATGTAGTGTGTCTTATTGCATTTTCAAAGCAGGAAGTTCCCACCCTATATTTATCAGTATATAACTTAATTTCATAATTCAACAAACGAAGTTAATATTTTTCAATTTATTATGTCTCTAGGAAATTTCATCATATTTCTCAAAGGCTTTAATTTATTAAAATCTAATCAAAAATATAAATAATTTTTAATAAATAAATTAGAAATTATGCAAAGCTAGATTAACACTCCAAGCACAGCACGCTGAAAGGAAAGAGATAATCAACCCCGATCACGATTGCATGCAGCTTCACTATTCAGTTTCGGTTGCCCTTCTGCTCGCCAATGTTGCGCCAATTTATAAAATAACTTTAATACTTAATGATGGCTTGAATGGCGTCGCTACATGAGGCCCATCGGAGATGGAACTGAGAGCCTCATCAGTAAATACTCATAGGAATAATAAATATTCCCTCAATCTCCTAATATCCTCACTACGGTACGTGATATCTTAGAGCATGAATCTTATATGAAGCAGCCTGGCACAATTATGCCGCACCAAGTCTGGGTTGGAATCGGATCTCAAACCAAGACACGACTTGTACATTAATGATCACTAAGAGAGTGGCTAATCCTTCAAAATATAAATATGAAGATGGCTTCTTCTTAAAAATGTTTTTTCTTGATCCATTGCATTTTTGTCGTGATAAATGGCGATTCAAGGAATTATCCGTTCGATTAAGCGTTCCAATTAATTATACTTTTTTCAAAGCGATATTTTTTATGGGGATTAGACACTAAAAAAATCTGTGTCATTTCCGGATGAGATACTTTTCGCCAAGGAGAAAATAAGTTTTTGATTTGTAAGTTATTGGGCCTCATTTTTAGTTTCTGATAAGTTTCAGATGGAAGAGGCTTAGAATTCTATGTTAAAAAAATCGGAAAGCTTAAAAAAAAATGATTTAATGCATAAAAAACGATAATGTAAAACTTCAAAATTATTTCAGATTGATGAAATTTTTTTGAAAAAATCTATATCCTTCGAAAAAAGAAAAAAAGTTTCTTGAAATCAAGTTAGTATCTATTTTTGTTCTGCATACGAATAAATACCACTTTTCTTATTCCAAAATTCACTACTTTTTTAAAATGTCCACAACCTTTCTGGAAATAAGAATAATCGTCATATGTTTAAAAAAAAAAAGATTTTTATTTTTTATTTCCATATTTATAGTTGCTTTAATATGAGGCGAACAGTTTTTGTTGTGAAGGTTTGTGTGTGCGAAATGGCAACAGGAAGCGTTCCCCCCCCATGTGGTTTGGACGATTGTATTTTTCTCAACCCTGTTCCGAAGTTATGAATTGAGGCTATGTATACATTATTATTATTTTTTTTTTTGCTTATTTTTTTAAAAAAATTATTTTTAAGTCTCTATTTGTGAAGAGTGGATTGTATTGATAGTGTTCTTTTATATCAAATAAAATTTTGTTCCATAGAGTCTTTGGAATCAGTCATGTAGAAACCCATGAGTAATTTTATGAAATTATGAATTCTGTCCACGTCTGGCCAAGTAAAATTGTCGAGTTCCTAGCCATCTTGTAGAACGGGTAATTATAGCAATAAAAACATGCTAGAATGTTGGGCTTATTGGACAAGGACAATTTAGTTTTGATAATTTATCGAATCTTTTTTCTGTCAAGTGACATCAAACCATTAAATCATTTATATTTTCTGTTTTGTAGAGCTTCCATTAACTATTATAGAAAAAGATTTGGGTACTTACTTATTTCACCATCAACCACTTTCGCCAAGAAGTGACCAAACGCTGTCATCGTACACGCGAACAAGATTATTGTCTTTGCATAGGTGTATTATGGCGTATTAGGTGATGTATTTTCATTTGGTGAATTGGTCGACGGTATAGTACGTAATTAAAAAATCTGCAAATATGTATATCCTTTTTGCTTTGTATCACGATATGGTCTGAAAATGTAATACAGTTTTGAATCTTTCTCTTAAAAAATGCATTTCTTTATGCTAATGGTGTAGAAAGTGGATTCAAATTTTAAAACTCGAGAAAAAAAAATGCATGTATGCGCGCAAGCCTTTTTGGAAAGATCCCATTGTATCAATTGCACAACAGTGGAAACGTAATATTATCAACTTTCCTCTGTTAATAAGTAAATAATAATTTATTTTCCAAATCAAATACGAATATCTACTTGAATAAAATGGTTTTTGTTTTCAGGAATTTCTGCATGCTATAATCGTTCCAAAGGAGAGGATGACTCGCATTACTTACATCAAGATCTATGTCAGCAGTCCACTTTCTTATTGCGACAATGAAAATGAAAATGAGGCCGATATTAATTGGAAAGAAATAACGTATATTTCTGTACTGCTACATTTGACTCCAAGAGATGATGATTATGGATTTACAGCCAAGAAAAATAAATGTTTAAGAATTATGCGAACCGTTTGGGAAATAAATATAATAAACATTTTTACATCCCAATGGACAGTTGTTGCGAATATTATAATTTGTGTATTTGTCTGTACCTTACTTTACGTGACATACGTGGCATTATTGTAGTTGTTATAATCCTGATGAATAAATGTTTTATTACTGATGATAAAGTGTTTGAAATTAAACATATTCTTCGAGAACTACACTCACTAAGAGTAATTTAAGCCATTCCAATATTCCAATGATTTTTTATGTTCTATAAAACGGAAATGTATTACTCATACTTCTTGAGTTTAGTTAGTTTCCTTCAGCTACAAGCTGCGGTTTTGATGTATGATTTGAACCAGTAGCGCACACAAAACTTTTTCAAGGGGGAGTCCATGGTCGAAAGTCCCCCAACTCGTATCATACCTCAAGACCACACCAATTGATTCTTCTGATTTTGTCGATTTTGTTAACAAAAAACAGTAAAAAATAAATTATTGAATTAATAATTAGCATTAATTAATGAAATAAATTGTTAATTACAAGTATTTAATTAAATTTTATATTATATATATATAGGATTATCATCAACCGAAAAAAACTCAAGGACTTTGGGGGTGTCCGGACCCCCAGGACACCACCCTTTTGTGCGCCATTGATTTGAACCATCAACCCACCGGCTCACAGACATATGTCGTGGTGCTTATTAAAACAAATGGGCTGAGAAGGAATTCTCCTTTGAGTACTTATGCTTCTCATGTTTGCTAGTTGAGACTCTCAGAAGAAAGGATCGCCTAGTCGAAAGGACCGCTTAATCATTCCTAGAAAGGTGTCTTTGTTGTTCAGTTTTCTGAGTGATACTTACAAATGGTTGTATTCCGAACCATTTACTGCTACTAATATACATCTTTTGACACCTCGTGCCTGAATGGTAACGTATCGCACTTCCACGCCACAGGTCCGGGGTTTAAATCTCGTGCTGGGCAAGGTCGACTCAGCCTTTCATTGCTTCAGTGGGTCGATAAATGAGTATCAAGCTTGCTTGGGAACTAAACCCCAGGGGTTTTCACTTCAGACCATCCTCTGACCAGAGCATCAGCTCATACACCTCAATGCCCAAAGTCATGAAAACTGACAAGGGCACAGTACGCCTTAACCCTCTATGGGCTGTTGCACCATTGAGTTTCGTTTAATTTAATATACATCTTTTATTGTATTGAATGTTATTTCTTGACGTCATTTTGAGTCTCTATTTCAGATGGTAGGTTTTTTTTGATGCATGCTCTCTTGCTATTAACATCATTAGCTGGGGTTTATTGGTAATCTCTTACTCCCCACGAAGGGTATCCTCAACCAGTAGTACTATGCTGTACTGCCGTCTAGTGCTTCAAATTCCAAGCCAGCACTCTGGCAACAAACTATTTACTTTGAATCCGGAGCACGATTTGTTCCATCACCCAACTTGTCCATAGACATACCATGTTCTGAGCGTTAGACCGAAAAGGTAACCTTTTCATCTCCTGGCCTCTTATCAAGCACTTTTGCTCCTATATGATGCTAGTTGCACCCGAGAAAAAGAATTGCTGCATTTCAAACTGTCGGCCGGCCAAGAGAGAAAAAAAACAGATTGCAAAAAAAAATCAGATATGCAAAAGCAGAATACGTTATAAAAAGTTCCAACTGCATGAAGGTTGAAAAAATTGAGACATTTTTATTAGAATGGGTAAACGCAGCCTATTGTACTTAATTATGCATTTTAATATTTTAAATAATTCTTTAAATTATTGTTAAGTGCACAAAAATGGATATTATTATTTTTTAAAAATTCCAATAATTGTATAAAAAAAGTGAATATATAGTCTTTTCTAAATCAAAACATATATTGTTGATTAAATATAATTTTATATCATATTATCCATCTTTAATACCACTGCATAATTTTACTTATTAAATAGCTTATATTTTAAATTACATAACGAATTCTTAATACAATCATGTATTGGTGATTATTAAAACATATACTTGAAATTAAATAAAACATCCGTTTATATAACTAATAATGAGCATTGGTTAATTGCATTTATGAATAGAATAATCATATAATTTACAAAAAAAAATAAAAATAAAAGTCTTCTATTAATTGAATTATAGCCTAAGAAATATAAATATATATATCCCACATCTTTATACTAATGTTTCAAGCTCTTATGTGTTCCTCTCTTTTTTTTACTGACTGAATTGAAAAGAAACCAATTACGACATAGGGTTTGTCATTATATCCAAACTTCCATCCTTTTCATTGCCTCGCATAACCGCAGAGTATCACCATCGTCCAACGTACTGTTATTGACAGATCAGCCATAAAAACACAGAGACCAATACTTCGATTAATCCTTATAAACAACGCCCAGATGTCAGCAGAAATCAAATTAGAGACGTCGACATTTTATCTAAATTAGGGACGATCACTGACATTGGCAATATATACCACGGTAATGCTGAAAATACTACTATTTGTGGCGACTTGTTATTTAGCTGAAAAGGGATTATGGTACGAAGATAAACAAACAAAAAAACCCACTTATTGCCGAAAGATATTTTAAAAAACTGAATAGTTTTAAGTATAACTGGGTGATAATACTTAATAAATGTGTATAAAATATCAATATGAAATATATGGAAAATTAAGATTAAAATATAGTATTAGAAACAGAACAAAAAAATGAATGTTTTTTCCCCATATGTAAAGCCTTAGAGTTGTCCCAAAATAATTCCATTCATAATGAATTAGGAATATTATTCAAAGTTACAAGACATTTTATACAGAATATTACAACTGCAATTTTTATTCAAAATCGTTTTTAACTTAACTGAGTGGCGCAACAGTTCATGAGGGCCAAGGCCTACTGTGCCCATCTCAGTATAAGTGACCTCGGGCCCTGAGGTGCATGAGCAGATGTTCCGGTCAGATGGTCAGTCTGACGTGAAACCTCCTGTGTTGTTCCCAAGCAAGCTTGGTACTTTTTTTATCGACCCACTGAAGGGATGAAAGGTGGAGTCAATCTTTTCCAGCCTGAGGTTTGATTGATTTAATTTAATAAAAAAGAGGTTGATTCTATATATTTATAATTCAAAACAGCTTAAAATGCGGACATTTTGTAATTTTAGAGTTATTTATATTATTAACTCTCTAATAGCGGGATGTTATACTTTATTTATTACTTTTTTTGCATAACACACATAGCAAATTATTTTCCGCTTTTTAAGAGTAGCACGATAGTATAACTCTGGAAATTATATTGAAAAGTTTAAAAACGATATCTCTACATTACCTAAGGTTTAAGGTTAAAGGCAAAGGTAAATTGACTATTTTTCATATTATTAAAAATAATTTAACTAAAGGACTGAAATTTTAAATAATATAAAAATGTATAACAAAATTCATAAAATAACATACAAACTTAATGTTAAAATAAGCATAATTTGTTACTGAAATAAGCATAGGCCAATATGTGCAAATCTGTTGTTCAAATAAGCATAGGAAATTATGTAAACCTGTTGTTCAAATAAGCATAAAATAACATGCAAATCTGGTGTTAAAATAAGTTTAAAATAAAATGCAAATTTATTGTTAAAATGTTAAGTAATAATATTGATGATGTTCTAAATCAGGGGTAGCTAACCTGTGACACGCAAGGTTTTATTGAAAAATTGAAAAAAATTATAATAAATAACAATTTTTTTTTTACAATTTTATTGAAATGTGATTATCTCAGACAAAACCCTTCCTAATTTATTTTAAATACACTTAATTAAGTGAACTACATTAGAAAATTATCATGTAGAGCAAGGGTGTCAAACTCAAAGGCTCACTTGGGCCAAATAAACAAGGTTTAACTTAGAGTGGGCCGCAGAGAAAATCAAAATTGATAGAAACGTAGGTTTTATTTCGAATTACACTATAATACACATATACTAAGAACATGAAAAATTGAAAACGTACGTCCTGACTCTTGACATCTCTTCTCTGCTACTATCTTTCAAATTTCGGGGGAATTTTTGATAATTTATCATATATTATTAAGCCACAATATATTGAATGGGCCGCAAAAATGCTCGTTGTGGGCCACGAGTCTGACATGATGTACAGAATACTCTTCATTGTTATGTGCACTGGCTTTCCAAAGGAAGTGCACTCGTGAGATTTTGTGATTTGAAGGAGCGTGGTTTGAAATGTCAAGAGAGTACTTGCTACTCAAGACTGAAAATTGAAGATACAGAATTTAGCTTTTCTCACAATGGGACACTTAAATAGTTTAAATTTAAGATTAGAGGGAAAAGATTGTATTTTTCCTACTTTACTCAGATTTGCCTAAAAATATGCTATTGTTGCGAATCGTGTATAAAATAGTGTAAATAATTTGTATTTGGATGTGTAATGTATTTATATTACTCTATGTTAAATTTATTTTATGTTAAACTTGTAATATTCGCAAGCAACGCCGTCGTTTACGTTATAATGGCGATTCAACGGGAACTTGGCGAAATCCTGGTGATAGAGCCAAGACATCATTTTTGGCAACCAAATTGGCAGAGACCAAGTTGGCGACTTTGATGACCATTTTTGGCGAGTTTTGTGACTTTATGGATTCTTCTGGAAATTAGTGGAGAAATTCACTATTATCCAGAAGAAGAAAGCGGATCTTTCTGGAATAATCCGCGAGGCCTATAAATACGGAGGCGGTCGCCGGAACTGGAGTAGTATCGTTTTAGCCAGCGATTAGTTAGCATTGTTTTAACTAGCGATTAGTAGACTTGCCTTGACCGTGATCACCGGTTAGCTCGGCTGTTGAATAGGACGAGCTGTACTTGTGAATAATCTTTTACATACGTGCTTTTTAGTTAATTGTTTTTGAGTGATACTGAAGGCGTGAAGATCTTCTGAGATTTATTCCGTGAACACTGCAGTTGAATCCTGTATTTCAAGGATTGGATTTTCGACAACAAATTCTCATCGCTCTTAAAGAACTGTATTGTTCTTTGCGACCCAATTTGCAGAAAAATCCTCGAACCCCGTTCAATACAACACCATTTATTTTTGTTCGAAAAGTTGAAAGTGGCACGCAAAATTTCTTTAAAATCAGATAACGGCACTCTTTCCCAAATTTTGGCCACCATGTTCTAAATGATAAAACAACTTGTAAGCAACATTTTATTTCTCACATGCACGCCCAATAATATTCATAAATATTCGTTCTGTGGCTTTAAAACATCTATATAATATCAATCTTTGCATTAAAACACCATGTACTGAATATCCAAATGCTTTACAAATTAAAGCATTTAAAATAGTACTTCTTAGTACATAAATCGATTTGAATAGGTAAAATGTACTTAAAGCTGGAATTAATAGAGGGATTACTGTTCATAGTCCAATGTCAATCCTAATAGAAAGACCCTTCGACAAAGCGGAATCTTGGATTAGATAATTGGGTAATTAGAATGGATTATCTTGTTTGCTGACCGATAAACACACCGACTATTGACCATGCAAAGCATTAATAATTAGGTAGGTGTTGCTGGTTTGAGTAGCAATTAATTATTTGTGAACAATTTGCACTGAAGAGGGTTTAAATTATGGAACGGATTTAACGTAGTTGCATACAACAAGCTATCAAATGGATACATCGGGTGAGAATATGCAAGTGAATATTTATAATGCAATGTTTACCATATGAAGCTTTAAGAGATAACCGGTTTTATTAAACAATACTTTACTTGTTGTGTGTGTGTTAATTACTTTAAAATTTCCTTCAGCAAACCATAAGAAATACATGTTTTAAACACATAAAAGGTCTAGTTTATTAAAAAAAAATAGAATAATTATATGTTTAACGAAATCTCTTAAAGAAGTCGAGAACTAAAATATACAGAAGCAGTTGGAAATTTGTATCTGATGAATTAAGTTTATTACTTTTTTTAAATAAAAATACTTTTCATATTTAGGATCTTTACAATAAAATTTCTTAAAACTCAAATATTTTGGATTTAAAAATGATTGGAATAATAAAACAAATATTAAAGATAGAATGTATTTTGAGTTCTGAAAATTATAACGTACCTGTGTATACATAAAAATAAAATACTGGACTCCATTTATATTAAAGATAATGTATTTAGTATTTAGAAATCTACTAAAGCACACACATTTGTAAATAAGAGAAGGAACATACTAAAACTCTAGTTTTGGTTTTATTTTTGTGTACTAGTTCGATTTATTCTTATATTATAACAATTCGAGCTAACCATTGAAAAAATTCTATGTCATTTTCAAAGTAAACTTTTTGGGGACTGATGTATTATATCGTAGATTCATTCCGTCAAATCAAAAACTGTCGCTAGGTGCAGAGACATACAGCCAAAAGAGGAAAACTGTTCCCGTGCTTGTTAAAACACAATACCGTAAAATCAGGCGTACAACACGCACTTTTAACACTAATAATAAGATCGAAATTTAAGGGTGCACACTACACGCCGGATATAAAAAGAACTTTAAAAAAAGAGACTACAGTAGTGCACACAAGAGTCCGGAAGGTCCGGAGTCCTTGAGTTTTTTTCGATTGATGATAATCCTATATATATATAATGTAAAATTTAATTGAGTACGTGTAATTAACAATTTATTTTATTAATTAATGCAAATTATTAATTCAATATTTTTTTTTACTGTTCTTTGTTGACAAAATCAGAAGAATTAATTGGTGTTGTCTTGAGGTATGATACCAGTTGGGGGACTTTCTAAAATGAGCTCCCCGCTTGAAATATTTTTGTGTGGGCTACTGGATAAGTATATAAAAAAATTCAGACTTCTATATATATCTAAATACTGTTCACTGAAAAGAAATGGCATCCCTTTTAAACTTAGAGTAGTAGTTCTAGAAATATACTATTTTTTCAAAAGCTTGCGACAATACCTCGAATATATGACTTCAAAACATTAAATCATTGCATACGTACCTTTTAACTTTCTTCGTAAAAAAAAGGGGGGGGGCGATATAAGGTCAATACCCCTAAAAACTAAGAAAATGCAACCTGAAAGTATAGGCGCATGTTATACGCCGGATTTTATGGAAATCATTTTCGCGCATGCTCAAATATAATAATTTTTTCTAGATTGTACTATTACCACACGCATGCTCGCGCACAAGAATCGTAATCATGCTAGTTCGAAAATAACATCATTGATTATAATTGGTAATGTGTTTCTTTTATTTTGTTGTGACAAATAATTAGAGTGTAGTATATATTTGCTGTGGAAGATTAAGCAGTGAGGTATTTCCAAAAGTACAGTTTAATTCCTAAGTACCTGAACGACTATGGCTTCAGAAAACTGGCGAGGCAAGAAACATCGTGAATCTGCAAGATAGCATTTAGATTCATACTCATACGTATTTATGTGGCTCACACATGTTCTGAAACGATGACAGAACGATGTTTTTTGAGTTTTCGAAATTGGTTGAAGGTATAATAATATAATTTAGCTGTAAAATTACATCATTATTTAAATGAACTTTTATTTGCTAGGATAGTAAAAAAGTATTCTGATCTCATAAAAACGGGTGAAGATTTGGAAAGGAGTTGTGCTGACTTTTTAAAAAATGAGTTACGTTTTCCAGGAAATTCCTGTTATTAGTACATCTAGGAATATATCGAAGCATATATATATAAGTGTATGTTGCCATTCGACAAATGCTTGTGTGCAGGTCGTAACTGACTCAGTCGTAAATAATCTAAAATTACCGTATTATCTGCTGTATAAATTCTGGACAAGCTGCAGATCAGGATAGTGTGAAAATATATATATAAGAAACAAATTTTTCTTTTCTAATTAATTATGAATATTAACCCGACGAAAATATTGACCTGTAATAAAAATAACGTGCAATAGAATATTCAGCTAAGATATTAAAAATTTAATGCACGATTAAATCATGCTGGTGTTTTGACATTAATGATTTAAGTAATCACTATTCTCTTTTTTTATGAATGCGCATTCTAGATAAGTTTGCTACGGTAGGAAAAAATGTATCAAATTTTATTGCTTCTCGGTGATCTTTTTATATCTTTTCACCACTTTTTTCAAGAGGTGCTTAACTGGTTACTTAGTTAGTAAAATATGAATAACTACTGATAATTTTATTTCTATACATTGTTGTAAATTTTTTTCCCAAAATGTTTAAAAACCTTAAACATTTCATTAACTAATTAACATTCTTATAAAGAAGATAATTATTACATTGCTCACGGTTTAGTGATTTCAACAGTTCGTTCTTCTTGAAACTGGTGGTTAGATTTGAAACATTTCGAACGTTAATTATACCTCGAATGATGGATATAAATAAGACGCAAATGTGAACTTTTAAGAAATTTTTTCATATTTTTGTGTGATTTCCAAAGATGTCTTTTGTATTCATGCAAAGCAAAATTCCCAATATTTTTCAAATTATTATAAGTTGTGTTTAATTTCCTATGCACAAATTAGAAAAGTAAATAAGTAATTGATAATTAATCATTAGTGTGGTATTCAAAAAGTAGGCTGAGTTTTTTTATTAGTGTTATTTATTACACACATTTTTCTTCTGCTACAAATGTTTTACCATCGATCAAAAGTTCTATTACAGAATTAAACAATGATATACCACTCTCATCAACCACATACATATTCTTATAACCTCATTCGACAAGGTTCAGATTAAACTTTAATAAAACCAATAACTTCTTTTATCCACATTTAATAAATCAACTATTGATAATTGACTTAAATGATTCATCAAAATCAAAGGTTCTTAAAGTTCCGATCACCACCCCGCCCCCTTTTATGTATCAGCCTGACGTCGTGGACCCCCTAAGATTTTGAACACCTCTACCTGATTACCAACACATTGTAGGGTGATTTAAAGATTTCTCAATAATTCTAAGACTGCCTCTGCTACTTATATGGACTTTTTAATTCGTCTTTTATTTCTTATAAAAAAAAGCAAGCATCCAAATTAAAATATTACATTGTAGTTATAGAAATATTGTGGCAAACAATAAAAAATTTGAATTAACATTCTTGATCGAAATACATGTTCTAACAGAGTTTTTCATTGGAGGCAATTTACTGATCTAGTCTAGAATAGCACATCTGGCAATTTTTTGACGAGGCCTTTCAGAGTCTGTAGTAGTTGTTGTTGTCGTGTCCTTCCCGAAGGGAAGGAATAAAAGTTGCCTGAGACTGAGACAGGTTGGATTTCTACACGATACATGGCGACACCACCTATTTCCACCTCCTAATTTAGGCATGGAACTGCAGGGGAAGGAAATATTCTCCAACCCCCTGCACCCATGGTTTCTACTGCAACCTCCCACTAGACTTTCGGGCCCACCGATTTAATCAGCATGTACTTCGTGTGTACTCGGAGGGTATTTGGTGGCATCGGGCTCGACCCCAAGCCTTCCGGTCTGGAGTCCGATGTTCTAACCACTAGCCTACCCACGGCCCTTCTAAGTCTATAAAAAAAGGAAAGCTTAACATTAAACGACACTCTTTCGTGAACCCCTTAGAAAGGTGCTGGGGACCCTCCGGGGTCCACGGACCATAGTTTAAGAGCCGATGATCTAAATAATTATCTATCTCAAATGACAGCAGAAAAAATATAGTACAGAAATAATATCGATTTCAGAATGGTCTGATAAAGAGACTACATTCAGTCATGAAAGGGAGACTTACCACTGAAATTGGATTCGATGTCGTAAGGTATGACAGCTTTATCCCACAATCTTTCGGGGCGAGCGGTGGCAGCTCGCTTGGGCCGGTTATGAACCAGGTTTTTCCGTCTGTTCTTTCCCGAGTGTCGAAGTTTCTTTTGGGCCCTATAAAGTAAAACAATTACAAAAAAATGTAGAATAAGATTTATTTTAATTTTACCGAATAAAAAGTTATATCACTGAATTATGCATTTAAAGAAAATTTTTATAGCTCGTTATAAAAGCTGCATAATCTATTGATGAAATTGAATCAGTTACACTCTTGTTCAGGATTTACGAAATTTCTCATTGAATTCTTCTTCATACCAGACGCGAGGGACATGCGTGCTAGTTTAAAGCCTAAAATCCTTGGAAGAAACAAGTAGAGGGAAGGGGAGTGGAGAATCGCATTTACAATCAAAGCTTGGAGTACTCTTATAGGTTCCCGGTCTGCCTTCTAATTTGAGCCTCAGGTAGATGACGAGGTCAATACACAAGAGTACACAATTCTTGTATTCTACTCTCTACATCTGCACTAAGACAACGTGTGAATTTTGATTTGGTAAATTTAACGCGCATTTACCCCTCTACATAGCGAATCTTAGAGAAGTTAAAACTCGAAACTATAGCTCAAGTGAAACAGCAATGATAGGAAGAGCACTCATACTATCCCTTGAGGCCTACCTACCTTTGTGAAGCCTACCACCTGAACAAAGATCTGGGGATTTGTAGTTCACATTTAATTCCCAAATGGAAGGTATACCGATCTATTGCCCTAAATACACTCATGTCCATAAATTAAGGATAATGAAGTTCAGGCAAAGAAAGAGACAGAAGCAAAACAAATTTGACTTATTTGTAAAGTCTATTTATTAAACAAAAGGTAAAGAGCAAAAAAGATGCTATATGTTTGACGTAATTAATAAAAATTGCGATTTTTACTCCCTGGAGCAAATTTCAAAAAAGAACCTATTTACAAAAAACAGTATAACATGGTTAGTATGATGGTTAATACGGAGTATGTCTCCCGGACGATGCAATACAGGCCTTACTACGCCGACGCATGCTGAGTATCAAATTATCAAACTGATCTTGGGGAATATTACACAACTCATCAAGCAATGCCCTCCGAAGTTCCGGTAGACAGGTGGGAGGGGGTTGACGGACTGCAATTCGTTCGCCAAGCATATCCCACACATGCTCTATTGGATTCAAGTCCGGTGAGTATACTGGAATCCATACGGGTGATATCCTCCGATTGAAGGCATTCGTCTACAATGTTTGCACGGTGAAGACGGGCGTTGTCATCCATAAACAGATATTCAGCACCCATTGTGCCCCGAAACAAACGTACATGTTGTTCCATAATGACAACCGATAGATGTGGCCTGTCATCGTTACACTCTGAACATGCAGGTCAGTTTCGAACCAAGAATCATTTCTTCCCAAACGAGCCATCCTGCACCACCGTAATGGTGTTGTTCAATGGTGTTCTCTTGGTAGTAACGGGTACCTGGCGCTCTCCATATGAAAATCCGGCTAGAATTTGACTGCAAACTAAACCTGGACTCGTCGGAAAACATCACACAAGACCACTGTTGTCGTGTCCACAATGCATGCTCTCTACTCCAGGTTAATCGTAGGCGACAGTGAGTTGCGGTAAGGGGAACACATCTGACAGGCCTACGAGCATATAGACCAATGTGCCCTAAGCGTCTGTACACGGTCTGCCTTGAAACTGTCGTACCGGTAGCTGAAGAGAGCTGACGAGACAGGCCTGATGCTGTGCTCCGTCTGTTTCTTTTGGCAGTAACTGCCAAATACCGGTCCTCATTCGGCGTTGTAACTCGGGGGCGACCTGTGCTGTAACATCTACTCACATTACCATCATCTTGGAATCGTTGCCAAAGCCTGGAGGTGACACTCTGGGCGATTCCTAGTTCCTCGGATCCTTCCAGCTGGTACGTCCACATTCCAGTCGTCCGATAATTCTACCACGTAAAAAATCATCCAAATGCTTCCTTTGTGCGATAACTATGCGGTTATTGCACTGAAAGGCTTTTAAAGCGCTTGTGAACAATTTTACTTCTTTGCCACCATTCCTTATATACCCCTCTCTTACACTCTCGTCATTGTGACGTACTATCCGCGCCATCTGGTGGTTTCCTGTAATTTGCATATTCTTCTTCAAGATGTGTGTGATAATTCTACAGGTGAAATTTTTATTTTAGAGTTCAATTTCTGTGTGATTCTGAATTATCCTTAATTTATGGATTTGAGTGTACATTTCGACAAGTCTCACTGAAGTGTGTAGTATCTTTTATCTCCAGGCCGTACATCAGTGCGAGTTTCACATAAGGTATTGTTCTGGAAACAGTTCCTGCACCTCCGTTAGAGATACATCATACCTAGAATCAGGGATGTCTTAAAGCATGGGCCAACTGGGCTCAGATCCTCAGCCACAATGGGGGCCTCATCTCTTTCTCAACTTAGCTTTAATGACAAAACGATTCGAATAATTCCAACGGTCAAATGTTATTTCGGTTGTATTCCCCGAAACACTAGAGATTTCGGTCAACTGGCTTCATGGGATGACCGCCGTCCATGTACAGGAATAGGTCTTCTACCATTACACCATCATTACTCATTCAGTTGGGAGTTGGTTGAGCCGGTTTGTACGATTGTAAAATGCACGTTTATTTGTTTCGTGTTATTGTTTGTACGAGTATTTAGCAACGCATGCTATGTATTGTACATTTTTGAGGGTCATAGGTAGAGCCTTTCTCTACCCTAATCTTTTACTCGCCTTTTCATACTTTCAAGAAATTTTGTTTTACTGCAATCTTCTTTAATATTAATGAGGAAAAAACCAAAAACATAAAAAAGTCCGAATATATTTTTAATAGAGCTGTGCAATATCAGCATAAATTTGTCAAGTTGCTACACTAATTAAATCCGGTGTCAAAGCTCTTGAAATTTTGAAACATTCACTAACACAAAATTTTAATTATTTGTTTCCTTTTAATTTGGTGCGTACTATAAAATAATCACATTTGACGTTAATGTCAACCAAATAGAACCAGAAATATAGAATGAGCAATGTATTAATATATGCTGTTGTTCCCTGCACAATGTAGAAGCCAAAATAGGAAAATTTATCATTAGATATTCTTCGTCTTTAAATTGTTCAGAATTTGTATTATTCGTCAACATTAAGTGAAGACATTCTTAAAAGTCGACAGAAGCTTGCAAAATCGTTTTTTTTCTTCAAATAATTAAAATGGTTGTATTCGAATGTTTCAAAAAGTGACAAATTTTTTAAATTTAAATGATATACCATATATTTCCGAATGAAAGCCAAGTGTTACAACCCGCATGTGCAGAGGGCGCTAGCAGTCCATTTTGCTTACATTTTTTCAGTATGCATGTAGTCTAACCCCGTAGCACGACGTACCTACCGTCGCTCAACAAACAAATCATTTTTGAAGTACAGTCTGCTCTCTTTGCTTGAGTAGATAAGTCACAGTCTGCTCATAAAATGTTCAATGTATACATTTGTAGAACTACCACACCATTTGTAGTCAAAGTTATAGCTCTCCTACCCCACCCACCGAGAGGGCGTTTTATCTTCAAAAATTTACCCAAAATTCAAAACCCGTACATTAGCCAAATAAGACAAAAACATTCCTGTAGTTTTCAAAAACAGTGAAATACATTTAACGAGCAAACGCTTAAGACGAAACATCGATTTATACGAAATAATACAACGGTTCCGATAAACAATGTACAAGGGGTGATCAAATGAAAAGGTACGAAACGACATAAAAATGAAACAGTTAAATATTTGCATATTCCACCAAGGGAAAATGTAGCGAGACATCTCGGGATGCCATTGGAGACTCTGACTGGGATCGGATCATGCGCGGGTGCCCGCATGCGAAGGAGAGAGCAAAGGCTCTTATAAAAAGCGGCATTCAAATGATGCGAGCACAGAATTACTCGAGCACAGAAAAAGCATTAACTCCGATGTGTACCGTGAGACACTCCGACGCCTACGCAGGTCCATCAAGAACAAAAGACCGGGGCTGCTCACGGAGGGTGTGATTCTGCTCCATGATAACGCGCGTCCACACGTCTCCAGAGTCACACAAATGGAACTGGACAAGATCCAATGGGAGACGTTGGACCATCCGTCCTACAGTCCGGACATGTCACCCTGCGATTTCCATGTGTTTGGTCCACTGAAGAAACACCTGAAAGGAAAGCGCTTCAACTCGGACGACGTACTCAAGGACACTGTGAAGGACTGGGTCTCGTCACAGCCACAGGAATTCTGGGAACAGAAACGTACTAGTGAGCATCAAAACAAGAAATAGAGAAGCGATGTACATGTAATGGTGATAATTATAGGGTTGACGTTAAATTAAAAAATATTACTAAGTTGGTTCCAGTAACAAAATGACTAAAGATATATCGAAACGAAATAAACCGTTATTTTTTTCGGTTCAGTTCCGATTTCCGACCAAAAATAATGATTTTTTCCCAAGCAATGTATGTACAAGCAATACAAGCAATGTATGTATTTACAAGCAATGCATGTACAAGCAATGTATGTTACAAGCAATGTATGTATGTATGTATGTATGTAATTTGTTCGGGTGGAATCATGCAACTCAATTTTGAAGCTGATATCTTCACCTCATTGAGCTAAAATTTTGTATACACGTTTAATTTGAATGACAATGCATGTTTTGACCATTTATATTCCGATATTGCAATTAGTTCAAAAGATATTAATTAAAAACCTTAAAACGCATAATTGTTTTACTCCTGTGCGCTGTTTTTCCCCGCTATGCTCGGCGACGCAAAATGAAGAAGGAGGAGGGGATTTTTTTGGGGGAAGTTTTGACGTTTTTAAAACAGCAATATAATTTTTTTTAAAAACTCAGGAAAAAATAATTACAGAATCGGAAAGATTATTTATTTCGCCACGATACGCTACAATTTTTTTTTTTTTTTTAACAAAATAATGATATTTGTATTTTATACAAGTTTTTTAAAAATGTGTTAAAATTAATGCGTTTTTATGAAAGCGATTTCTAAATCGTTGCGTATGAATTTATTTTTGTGTTATTAAAACGATATTCTACACTAAATAAGTTCATGCTTTTTTCTTTTAGAATATGTCATTTAAAAAATAAAATGTCAAAAACTTTTTTTTAATGATTTTTCAAAAAATACTCAACATTTTAATTAAACATTTAATAACTTCGTCATTTATTAAAATAATCACATGAAACCTTTTTTCCGTATGTAGAACATTATTATCCGTAATTAAGGTGAAGATTGTCAAAAGTGCTTAAACGTTACGGATTTTAAAAAAGTTTTTGTGTTTTTCATCTAATACACTTTTTACGAGAATATAAACATACAGAATTTCTTTTAAAATTTTTTATTTAAAAATCACCGTGTTTTGCAATCAATATGTGAAACTTGGAAATCAGAACTTAAAAATTAAACCCTAAAAAAATCAAAAACTTTAATAAAAAACGCGATTTTACGGTAAGTTAAGGCTTGGCGTCGAAAACTGGTTTGGCACTCAATGACTATGTGTTTCATCTTGAATTTGAAGTCTGCAAATAGGGCTATACTAGAAAAGATGGTGCCTATAAATAATCAAAATCACCGAATTTGGCGAGTAAAAAAAAAAAAAAATGCGAATGAAAAATTTAGTTTTGTTTCATTTTCTCTGTACAAGTTTTAATTCAAAGAATTCATTTTAAACATCCGTTTATAAAACAAAAATTTCTATAATATTTGTGAAAAACTTAATCATTTTTATTCCGTTATCATTATTTTAAATGTAGTGCTTTAAATTAATATTTCGTAAGTAATAAGTATTGTTTTCTGTGAATCATTAATCGAAAATTTTCAATCGTTAGGTATGGATTTCTCAAAATTCTGACGAGTAAATCGTCTGAACTAAAAAAGTTCATATACTTTGCTCTTTTAAAATCAGTGATTTAGTAAATTAAGTACACAAAAACTTTTCTTTTTTTCTCGTTTTCAAAAAATGCTCGCAATTTTAATTCAACATTTAATAAACATGTAAAATTTTGTAATTTTAAAAATTTCTACTTTAAATCACAGATTTCATTTTTTATTAAAAAAAATTAATCCTCTTTGATTTTAAACACATATGCTAATATCAACAATTTAATAAATGATCGGATGTTTTCTATCTTTTCATGAAATAATGCATAAAATTGATTTTAGTTTATATTATAAATGAAAAAAAATGCATGTAAATATTCATGTATGCTATTTATTACATGAAATAATGCATAAATAGATTGTTTGTGTATTCATTTTAATGCTTTTTAGATTTGATGTGTGAGGATCTCTACCTTCGATTTTAAAGGTCCTTCCACACTGTTTTCCGAGAGCTTCCTGGTTTAATTGTCATGTCGCATGGTTAAGTGCTGAAAAGACTAGGGTTCTGTCCCCCCTCAAAAGAAAATATTTTTCTAATTTTTTAAAAAATACTCAAAATTTTATTTGCACATTTAATAACATCCAAAGAAATTTTTTATAGATAAGATCATTTATTGCTCCCCGATACGGGGTTTTTTTTTTACAAAACAATGATACTTTGCCTATTTTATGATTTCTTCTAAAATAAATAAATATCGATGCGTTTAAATGAAAATTATTTTCAAAAAGTTCATATTTCGATCTTTTAGAATCAGTGATTTAAAAAATAAAATGCCAAAAACTTTCTTTTTTACGAATTAACCCCCCCCCCTTTTTTTTTTTGCAAAACAATGATACTTCACATATTTTATGATTCTTTTTCTAAAACCAGCGTTGAATGAGATGAACAGGCTTAGAAACCTATCCAGCGATAACTAAAAAGTAAAAAATAAATTAAAAGTAAAAAAAAAACTTTTTAAAAAACAAGCTTTTATTTAAACGTGCTAAAAAGAATAAAATAAACTCTTCCTTTAAAACTTTTTTTATTATCAACTTATAACGTCATTACACAATTTATATGATATAAAAGCTTGTCGCGAGATTTACCTGTGTAGATAAACAAGTAAATTAAATAACTTGATCTGATTGATTTTAATTTGTAAAAATTTCAAACTAAGTAAATATGAGTACTTTAATCTCGCGACGAGCTTTTATATCATATAAATTGTGTAATGACGTTATAAGTTGATAATAAAAAAAGTTTTAAAGGAAGAGTTTATTTTATTCTTTTTAGCGCGTTTAAATAAAAGCTTGTTTTTTAAAAAGTTTTTTTTTTACTTTCAATTTATTGGTTCAGTTCCGGTTCGAAGAGGTGATTTATACATTGAAATTTACGGTAAATACTATTACTCAATTATTTAAATGTCTATTTTTTTAGAAAAAATGCCACACTTCATTTGTATGGACATTTTCTCCATTGTACAATCTTTATAATAGAAATATCGCCAAATGATAACTCTTCGACAAAACTTCGCCAAACATAATCCAAACATTCTTTATAGAGATTTATGTACTTTATTATTCCAATCCATCTTAATTTACAGGACCGTAAGGAAGCCCATCACCGTAGCGATAACAATTCGCGCAGAGTTCTGTTACATTCTAATGGCTAATGGATAAAGACAGACCCAATGAAGACGGCAAGAGTAAATCCACTAGTTATCCCTAACAACTATTCATCGGGTTCCGGCAGAAAAAGAAACTCAATTTGCCATCGAGTAAAGCGGAAAAATTCAGTTGGCGAAACAAATTACGGTCTTTTTCCTGATTCGGGTTGACAGTAATTGTGGGTCATTAGGGATCTCTGAATGTCCGAGTCGACTAGCAAAAACAGGTCATTTCTGACCAAATTGCAGGCTTTTATTCTGTTGAGGGGTCAGTTTTTCTTGCTGTTGTCTCAAAAGAAACAGAAGGTCTTGAATGTTAATTTGGATGGAACAAGAGTTCCGGATAGGATAAAGAAGGTATAAGTGCATTTTGGCGTGTAAGAAAGGTATTTTTCGGAAAACATCCGTTACTTAAAATTCATATTCATTTAATTGGCATGAATAATGTCTTTTTTACGATTTTAAAAACTGTATTCCTCAGCCCTCAAAAATACAGAAAAAACACTAGCTATTTTTCAGGCGTATTAGTGAATGATTAAATAAGTATTTATTAACATTGCACTCTATCATTGGCAATTTCAAGCCTCTGTCAAGTGATGAGGACGGCACTTGAGATGGCGCTTCCACGCTACTCCACCACGCCAACGGGAAGGTTCTGAGCCTCGACAGATTTGTAGCGGCGTTATCTTCATAAGCAGTAACAGCCTCCGGACACAGGTGATCACTTTTGTCTAGTGATCATGTTACTCAGTTTCGGATCCATAGGTTGCGGGTTCTGTCCTTCGAATATGCGCCACCATATTGGGGACCTTGACACTGAGCTAAGAAAACGCAACTTTCGCTAGGCTGTCATGGCACCATCTACCCGTCGCAAGAGCAACCAAAGCCGTCCCACTTGACGCCCCACCACCAACCCACTTGACGCAGCAATCAAAAGCCGTCAGACACCACTTGACGCAGCAAAAACAAAGTCGTTAGACTCACTTAACGCAAGAGCAACAACTCACACACTTGCCACCAACAAACATATCGTGCATTCTCTTATTCATTGACTCACTGGTGGGGGAGTACTGTAGCGGTGATGTCTACTTCAGCCAATAACAGCCTCCGGACAGAAGTGATCACTTTTGTCTAGTGATATGTTACGTGCTTACGAATCCATAGGTCCTGGTTCTATCCACCAGAGACTTAACATGCATTAGCACCCCTACCAACCACCTTTTGTTGCACTAGGACGCGAACTCATGACACGCCACTCACAAGCTGATGATTGTAACCACTAGTTACCACGACCTTAATTACGTCGCTCTTAAAGCAACACGATAGCCATTAGAGATTGATCTCATAAATTTGAACCATAGTCAAGTGAAGCGGACGACATCGGAGACAACATCCCATTATCCTAATTTCCACATCACGTTAACGTAAGGACTTTAGCAAAAACAAATTTCACGTGCATTAGCTCCTCTACACGCGGGTTTTCAATAGCATTCGAACCCGCGATTTGACAAGATCAACTACAATTGACTACTAGGCTGCCACGGCCATATTTTTCAGGTGTAATGGACATCTACTAGAAGTATGTAGTTGTATGGGATAGAATGAACATACCAATGCTTTCCATATTATTGCCTTTTCATGTAGACCGACCTCGATTGCCCGCTAGAAATAAAACTACACTCTTATTAGTTTTATTACCTGGATGTTTATCAGAGTCTTGTGATTTGTTCAATAAAAAGAATAAGCATAATGTTTAAAGCATATAAGTACATGGCAATGTACAACATTTATTTTGCTTATAGGAAATGTCAATATTATTGTGGATTGCAACATGGAAAATACTACATGGACTAAGGTTTTATGCTGGTATATTTAAAAAGAGCACGCATGTGTGTGTTTTTTTTTCAAAATAAAGTTATAAAACTATTTAATGTTTATCAACACAAAATACTGAGTCCTTTACTGATTGTAATTCAATCAATATTACTTTAAGCAATGCTGTATGTTAATATTATATATTTTTTAATTAGAAAAAAGACAATGAAATTATAACGCCATGTTAAAACTACACTGCTGGCCACCGTAAATGTAACACCCTGAAGGAAGCACGCAAATAACATGAAATTTACAACATGCATTAGAGGTGAGATTTGCAAATGGTTAGAATTTAGGCGCATACACACATCACGCACGCCTGTGGCGCCACCTCAAAGCGCTATTTAAGGCATGGAGATTTCGACGATTTCAAGTTCGGCAATTGTGTTTTCCTTGTGGTTTTTCAAAAAAACAATCAGTTATGTCTCGTAGAAAACAGCGATCAGCTTTTGATCAAGTATCCGAGTTCGACAAAGGAAGGATAATGGCCTACCGAGATTGTGGATTATCTTTCAGGGAAATCGGTAGTCGTGTTGGATGAAACCAAACAACTGTAATGCGGATATGTGACCATTGGATGCAGGGAGGTACGATGGACCGACGTGGTCGATCGCATCCACCTCAGTGCACCACTTCACGTGAGGACAGGCAAATTGTGCGCATGGCAGTGACGGATCGCTCAGTCACATCACGAATCATAGCACAGCACATTGAGTCTGTTACGCATCATCCAGTGTCTGCGCGTACCATGCGACGCCGTTTACAGCACAGTGGTCTGTCCGCAAGACGTCCATTGCTTGGTCTACCCTTGACGCAGAACCACAAACGTCTCCGCTGCCAATGGTGCGATATAAGAAGGATGTGGGCGGAAGAATGGAATGAAGTTGTCTTTACTGACGAGTCACGCATCTGTCTGCAACACCACGATGGTCGGATTCGAGTCTGGAGACACCGTGGAGAGAGGATACTGAACAGCTGCGTTATGCACCACCACACTGGTCCTGCACCGGGTATTATGGTATGGGGCGGTATTGGATATCACTCTCGCACTCCTTTAGTACGCATTATCGGTATTTTAAACAGCCAGCGCTACATTTCCGAGGTGTTGGAGCCAGTTGTCCTTCCTTACCTTCAGTGCTTGGCCACAGCCATATTTCAACAGAAAAATGCGCGACCACATTGTCCAAAGGTTCTTCGTCAATTACCAGATTGAATTGCTTCCCTGGCCAGCTCGCTCTCCGGATCTTTCGCCGATAGAAAACATGTGGTACATGGTTGCTCAACGATTGACTCAGATTACACCCCCAGCTGCCACGCCAGATCAACTTTGGCAACGTGTGGAAGCTGCTTGGTCTGTTGTACCCCAAGAACACATCCAAAGTCTCTTTGAATCAATGCCGAGGCGTGTGGCAGCGGTGATCTCCAACAATGGTGGCTACTCTGGCTACTGATTCTGGCAGGAAACACACTTCACAGAAGTCTATAAATTTAATCATTTGATACTTGGTCAACATGTTATCTACAAATCGGTTGCCAGCAGTGTATAATACTTGTTACAATGCCAAACGGTAAAAAATTGCAGAACATTCAAATTAATTTCATTTATGTTCCCATGCATGACTCTATAAATAGATATAAAACAAGAAATTTGCATAAATATCTGCATTAATAAATTTCTCAGACTTAAATATTTACAATATTAACATTTCTTCGTTTTTAATTGTCTAATTTTAAAATTTTCCATAAAGACATGTAGTACAAAAAATTCTTCCCTCCAAATATCAATAGTTTAAAAAAAAAACTTTTCTCTTTTCATAGATATAATAACATTACAAATACAAAGATCTTCCGCAAATATTTGTAACATTAAAACAAGTTTCAAAACTATTTGATTTGAAAACTGTTGTTAAATATCAGACGAGAACTGAATTCTAGAAGCAAAAATATTTATTTCTTTAAAAAAAATTAGCATTTAAGAGTATTTTTCTTCTAGTGAATATATTTAAACTTCTTCAAAAATTTTATAAAGAATAATCAAATGTCTAAGTTAAATTTTCTACATTACACTATTCATATAACAGAATATTTTAAAAATTAAATTTACTTTATAAATGATTTCAAAATAAACCTACCTGAGTTTCTGTTTGGACAGTTTTTTGGAAGTCCAATGCCTTTTTTTCGCTTTACTATCGGTGAAATTTTTCGCGCTTGTTTCTAGACTTTTAGCGAGTTGTTCTGCCCTTTCCTTTTCCTTTTCTTCTTCCAGTTCTCTCTCGTACTCTTCATTTTCTAACCGACTCAATGCTATGTCACCTACAAATCCATCTGAAATTAAATCAGTTAGATAAGTAAAACACTAAAAAATAAATATCAAATGAAATCATTATTGAAAAATATAATGAAAAAGTCATTCGTTCAAAATTAGTTCAAAGGCAAAGTATTTTCTAATTTTTGTTAATTTTGTATTCTATTTTTATAAAGAATAGATATAATGAGAATTTTAGTTACATAGCATTCTATCAAAACTCTTACATTTATTTTAAACGAATTGAATATTTAATTAATAAACAATTTAAAACGATGTATTGTTTTTGAGAACATAATTTGAGGAGATTTGGAACTATTTTATGTAATGTGAGTAGTAGTAGCAGAAGTTTATATATATATTCCTCGGTCGCCTTTTATTCTTATAATTAGTCAAAGGATAAAAACAAATCTCCAGATGAATGATAATATCTCGAAAATATACAAAAATTAACTAAACATTAAGTTCAACAAGCGTCGATCAAGCATTAAAATTCTTTTCTCCGACTAAAAAACAACAACAACATACTTTAAAATAATTACAAAAGATTTCAACTTAAGCTATAAAACTTTAACAGCAGACGATTTTTTATCCGCAAAATAAAATTAAATAATTCCAATAAATTAGAATCACATGAACTATTGAATCAAAACAGACAATAAAAACGATAATAAATCATATCTAAAACTATTGTGTAATTTAAATAGTGCATTAAATATTTAAAAAAGAAATTTAAGAAGAACTTAAAAAAAGATATTAAAATATAACTCAAGATTAAGAAAAGAAAATTAAATAGAACTAAATATTTCACAATATAAAACAGGTACGTTGTAAAGTCTTGGTGATTATAGCTTTGAATAAGTATACTTAAAATGAGTTAGCAGTACTTCAGAACTTGAAAAAAATTAAAATTTAGTTGGAATGCTTCAGAATTGAAACAACACATATTATTATTACTAGATATAATAAAATATAGGGACAATTTTAAAATAATAATAGTATAATCAGGGCTATCAACGTATTAAAAAATGTCAACTAAATCAATTCGTTGTAATACAAAAATCTGTAATTATTTATCACATAGTACAGTAGAGTACATTTGCATTATTTAGAATAGTTTGTTTAACGTTATTTTTGTCTAATTAACTTTATTTGCTTGATTGTATCCTATTTTAATCCACAATTTATTTATCACCAACTTGGCGAATTATTACCATCACTTTCAAATATTGAAAAATGAGATGCTGGAGGGATTTGCGACAATGCTTTGCCAAAAGTGTGGGTTAAAACAGGACTATACTAAATGCTTGTAGAGACTTATTACTAAATGCATTATATACATGGAATCTTCAATACTTGTTGAAATAATTTATTTGAGAAGACGGCATAATTCATAAAGGGGTTTGAAAAGAATTAAATATTGCAAATATCTCTCTGAAATTTCGAAATTTATAAAAAACTCAACATGTTAGTATAATTATGAATGGATGACGGTTTTTTATTATCGCCAACTTTGAAGCAGCACGAGAGCAATTGGCGACAAATCACATAATTCTGAACCACGGACAAGAGAGTGACGAAAATGACATTCGAGCTCGCGCCTTTTCTCAAACTTGAACACCATGTCAACGCGAGAAGGCGTCAATATATTTGCCCCATGAAGAGAAATTACAACTCAACAGAGACAACGGCGGCCAAAAGTTCGTGAAAACGATTTCTCTGCTATACAGACACATAATTATTATTCGGGTAAATATGGATTAGAAACCGAATAAAATTTTTTTTAATACCTTGTTCATAATTTATAAATACAAATCTTCAAAATAAGACTACAAAAAGAATTAAAGTTTAACAGATAAATAAACTTAATTTCAGATACACAGCTAGTGCGGAAGAAGATAATCAGAAGTTTGATATTAATAAAAATTTCAAATAAAATATTTCATGTAATTTACTCAACAAAGCCACCACATTAAATACATAATAATTAAGTTTTTCTAAGGTTTTTCATTCTAACCAAGATTAAATATAAAATAATTCTTTCGAATAATAATTTTTTTAGTTAAAATAATATTTACTGCAAAATTACTTTTAAGAATTGGAGTTTTAATTTTAAAAAAATGTAGTAAAACTACTTAACGAGAGAAGGAATTGTTATGCAGAAGTTATGAAAATTACTCAACGAAAAATTATTAATAACATTATCATGAAAAAAAAAAAACTGGATACTTTGTTATTTTTCATTCTATTAAATTGCCATTGGACGATTTTCAAAGTTACATCTCTTAACAAATTTTATATTTTATTTTTAGAAACGAAGTAACAATATTAAAAGAGAAAAGAATTAAGAAACATATTTGATCCTCTTTTTTAAAGAAATACAAGCTAATTTCGTATATTTATCAAGAAAATAACGAAAAAAAACTTTGATTTTTAATAAGATTTTCGAAGACTTAAAATTCAAGACATCTTAGATCATCAACCATGGCTAATTTCTGGAGAAAAAAAGCATTGAAAAGTAATTAAAAAAAAACTATACTTTAAATTTCAGCAATTCAAAATGCAAATGTTTGAGTTTAAAAAAAATATTTTTTTTCGGATACTTTTTATTAATGAAAAAAATTTAATCCATAGCAATCATAATTATATTTAAGTTTACTCTTAACGAAGAAAATTATTATTCCTTTTTCAGTTAAAATTAATTCTTTTTAAAAAGCAATTATTTGAACATAAGATAATCAGATTTTTTTCCGAGCAAAGTATGACTTTTTGCACCAATCTATTTGTACAAATTAAAAAGTATCATTTCTTCAGATATTTTCTTTCAAAAACTAATTCTTCCGTAGAATGTAAGAAATAAAAACGTATCAGGGAGAAAAAATGTTTTTTCTCCATTTCTGGGCGTCTTTAAAAAAAGGAATAAATTGAGCAATAAAAATAATACTCCATTTATACCGACTATTTTAAAATATTTCTGAAATCTGTTTTTTTTAAAAATAATTTTTAAATTTTTAATTTGAACAATATTATTTCAGTGTTTTTAAATTATATACACGTGTACCATTTTTTTTATAAATAAAAGCTTTAGCGATTATTATACTTGTCTAAATATACAGTAAAGTGATAATAGTTTAATCACATTTTATTATTTTAAATCAATTTACTTCAATAAATTATTTATTTTTTTACTTTATTGTAATGATTGCATTCGAATTATTAATTTTTTTGCACCTATTTCTGTAATAGCTCTGATAACAGTTAATGTGTTAAATGTTGATAACAAATATATATATATATATATATATATACATATAAGGTGGCCTTGGTACCAAATGTTTGGCTAACTTATATTTACATTTTTATGAATATAATTATATTATTAATAATGACATGACGTTTTTAGATATATAGTGATCTAATTGGTTTTGGTAAAAGTAATAATTTTAACCCTAACATTAACTTTTATCCTGATTACTTAAACCTAGTTAAAATTAATAATAATCAGTTTAAAAATAATTACTCAGATGTATCAATGTATATTAAGGATTTATTCGTAATATTTATGATAAAAGAGATGCTTTTAATTTTAAAATTCTGCAAGTGCCATTTTGGAATTCTAATTTACAATTTCTATTTATAGAAATATTATTTTCAACTATGTTTGTCGTAATAATGTATTAGATAGCGATAAATCAAAACATTTTTAAATTTTAATAATTTTATTAACCATTGTATTGAACACGGATATCCTGCTAATTTTCTTTACAATTATACTTGTAATAGTTCTTAGTGCAATTTCGATATATATGGATATATATTTGCTATCAACATTTAACTTATTTTTTAAAAAAGATACCATTCTAAATAATTTTAATGATAAATTAATTAGTAATAATTATTATTATAAAATAAATATTAATAATTATTTTTTTTAAAATTTATTTAAGTATTTTATTTTAAGTTTTATTTTTCTAAAAGGATATCGGGATATTTTAAACAAGAGGAATTTACTCCTTTATTTTCCTTTATCCTGTGCGTGATTGGCTTTATATGGTACACCACGGCCACTAGATTAGACGTTAGGGTCCAGTTCTATGGCCACATGATCACCGGATCTCACAGAGTTGCAGTTTTTTCCTATGAGGCCATCTCATGGAATTTATGCATCAAAACGAAGTGACCATACAAACGGACTTGTTGCTTGTCTGCATGCAACTTGTACTTCGGTGGACACCGCGATGCTGTGACTTGTGCACTCATCCATTCAATGGTGTGCTGAAGCCTGCATCGGTATGCATGGCGGACATTTTGAACATCTGCCTTTAAAAATATTTGCAAATGCTGCAGCTGAGGTGTCCAATACGGTCCTTGCATCTCAGCTGTGACGTCACACTTTGTTTTTCGTATTTTTTCTCGTGAACTATGGATCGTACAATTACAGTTCTTTGGTCATCTTTTATGTACTCCCAACGAAGAATTTGACAATGCGGAGTTTGGGCTCAAATTTTGGAACACCTTGCATATACATACATACATATATATATACATACACATATAATATATATACATACACAAACACGCATATACAAAAATATATATTATTATATATATATTTTTTTTTTTTTTTTTTTTTTTTATATTATATATATTGTATACATACATGTGAACGTATTATATATACTATATTGTAACGGGTCTATCCGCGAGCCTACCACTAATCCTCTTGGGAAAAACTATATCTTTAAATATTGTTGTATTGAAAACTTTCTCAGGAATAAGAAGACGCTGTTTATGTAAATGAAGGCTTATATTTAAGCATTAACTTTTTGGTCCGAGAGAGAGAGGTTAGGTGTTAGATGATAGAAGTTAATGATTATAGCGCAAAGTAATGGAAAGCTAATTGAGAGCTCGACGAGAGTCTCAACGATTAATTGCTTAATATTTAAAGATTTATTAATTGACAATTTAGTCAATAAGTATAATTGAATAATATTGGCCAGAAGTCGAATTGTTGAGAAAGAAATTACGGTAATTCAAGCCGTAAGTAATCAAAGAGTGCTAAGCATAAGTTAATTGAATCTTATCAATTATTGAATACATCTTCTACCATTATTTTGCTCCTAAACTTAATTAAAGGTGCATTTCCTACCCTGGGTTGTAGATATTTAGTAAGGAATAATAAACGAGAATTGTTCTGACTGTATATGGCTGCTCTTTATTGTAACTCCCAAACACTAATGTGGCAGCGGTAGCCAAGTAGTCTAGGCATCGGATCGTGGCTCATGAGTTCGATCCCAGTACCACTGAAGACCCACCGTGTAGGGGAGCAATGCACGTTAAATCTGTCGAGAGCTCAAACGTTCTCCCGTTGGTGTGGTGTGGTGTGGTAGTTAGGAGAGGGGTTTGCCAGCTCAGGTGTCGTCCGCGTCACTAGACCATGGTTCAAATTACGCGAACCGTCCCCCAAAGCCCTCGTGTAGCTGAACAGTAGGTCGTTAATATTCACTCACTCACTCACCCAAACACTAATGTGAATGGGGCTACCCGTTCATTACAATGTAATGGCTAAAAAATTAATTATTAAAGGATGATAAATATATATTTTTTGGAGATTAAATTTAAAAAATAGTTCAATATGACTTCAAAATCTTTAAAATTACATTTCCTTCTTAATCGCAGCGTAATTTTTAGAATATTACTTCCTATTTATCTATTGTTAATAAATTCAAGTCCTTAATTGTTCATGAACTTGCGCTTAAATAAAAGTTTATAAACATAACTATATATAATCTAAACTTATCTTAAAATATTAATACCGTAAAAAACGTATTTTTTGAAGAGACATATCTATTATAATCCACACAAAAAACATCTCCAAGTACGGAGGTTTTTCCTGGTTAAATTTAAGCAAAATTTTCGATATAGTGATGTGTTGTTCTTCAGAATTTTCCAATAAAATGATACTGCATATCAAAACCTATGAACACAGACTAGTAAGAAGGTTCACTTGTATAAATACAGGCAAATTGTTCTTCAAATAATACATTATTCAAGAAACTGTTATGAATAATGTAACACAAGATATTTGTTCGGTTGATAAAAACGTTTTTGCGTTAACTTGCGAGAATTCTGAGCAAAAGAGTACATATAAGGTATCTGAATGTTTCGTTTCATCAAAGTATCATTGCTGTACTTAAAATGTAGAACAATACTTTTTAAGTTTTTAAAAATATAACACACTTGATTACCTAATTAAATGGAATTTGATTCAAATGCTCTCTGCTTAATCCAGATAAAAAGCCTATAAAACTGAACCCAATTTTTAAAATTAATTCACTGTGTTAACTTATTTAATTAGAACGCTAATAATGTTATTAGGTTTGTCTGGTTAATAAGAGAATTACAGATACTATGAGAAGTGTATTTTATGTTTTCAATCACTTCACATTTTATGAAGTATATTGTAAAAGAAATCACTCATAAAAAGTCATACATAAGAGAACATTGAGAAATGTTAACACGAAATTCAATTGATTTTTCCCTAAATTTAATGCATATTAAGACTTAGAAGAAAAAAAAGATAGATTAATTAGAAAAATATATTAAAGGGGGAAAAAACGTAGATGTTCTGCTTCTCTTTTTCGTTCCTAAATACATCAACAAAATAGGCAAGTTACAGATAAATTTTATATGAACCATATTAGTAAATTATACGCAAATCATTATTAAACACAAAAATTATGGTATCTTAATTGTTTTGGAATCTGTTTAATGTGACATAATTGGGATAACGTAATAATGATGTAAAACATTGCTGACTTGGGTGTCTATAACGGAATCCTGGTATACTGTTATTTAGTTAAAAATTCTGGTAAACTCATTTTACTTAAAAAATTTCAGGGTATTTTTACTTCAAGTTTTATTTTATAAGTTCGTTTATATAAGTTAAGTCCTTTCTTATATAAATTAAGGATACGCTATCAAAACGGAACAGTTCTATTAATTAATTATATTAAGACTGATACAGTCATAAAACATCAACCTCATAGTTATTTACTACGAATTATACTTTGTTAGAAAATGAAATGAAATTATCGAACTATTCATCAACTTTGTTCTTTAAAATCGTACTAAAATTATTCAAGAGAATTTCTTTATTTATTTTCATAGACATTTTTTTCACTCGTAAATTATTTTTATTTTATACTTACGTCTTATAAGAAATCAAGACATTTTATTTGAATAGATATAGCTAACCTCTTACCTGCATGTACCAATAACTTCCAATTTTTGCTATCGGCATCGTAAGTTCGAGCAACAAAAGTTTGCATACATTCCATGTTTCTAAATGGCCACGTATTTATTCATGTTAATGTTTTAATTTTCAGGCTGTTACCAATGAACAAGTAATATAAAAAAATTTTAAGTCAATTCCTACCCTGGTGGTGTCATCTATTGCAGGTAGTTTTAAATTCGTCAGAAAAAACGCAGAATAAATTTAAAATTAAAAAATAAAAATTAACTAATGAATTAATATTTTAAAGAACTGTATTAACATCTTGTCCTCCACTACAAGCTTTAAAAATGCATTTGAACTTGAAAGGATGAATAAAATGTATTTTATTAATGACTAAAAATTTGAACAAGATATATATATATATATATATATATATATATATATGAGAGAGAGAGAGAGAGAGAGATAGTGCACTAATAGTAGAAATTGAAAAATAAGATTCGTTCTTCTATTTTATCCACTTCAGCACATAAAAAATACATACATTTAAAAATTCGTTTCATTAAGCTGAATTTTAATAGCAATTCCAACTTTAATTAAAAAAAATCACAGTGAATTTTCGAACACTTTAAATTAAATTTAAATTTTGCTAGAGTAAGTTTACAACAAAAAAGGAAAATAATAAATACATTTGACAGCTATGAAAGAGCGATGAAATAAGAACGAAGGATTCTGAGAATCTATTTTTTACATAAAAAGTTTAAATTCTGTCATTAAATTCGATTGAATCTTATTTGGGTTTAAATTAAATTCATATATCGTATCAGCCCCATAATTACCGCCTGTCATCAGACAATAATTAATAACAATTTACGTAGTTCCTCACAAATAATTAAGCTTGTTCGAAATTCTGAACTGAAGCTTTTGATAAAATTTTTATTTTACATTAGATAGTTACTATGTTATTCCGTTGTCTTTGCACTTATTGATAGTTCTTCGCTTGAGAATCAGGTATAAAAATCCTTTACCTTGTTCGACAGAGAACCAAAATAAGAAATATAATTAGTATTTAATTTCATAAAGTGTATTAAATATTTTTAAGAAGATTATTCTAATTTAAAAGTTAAACTTTTGATTTCAAAAAGTGCGCAATTTTTATTTCCCTGTTTACTATTATAACTATAACTATACTAGTAAATTTATATTTATATCTGTCTTCACAATGATTAACAGCATTCATTTTTATCAGTATTTGTTATGCAGATTAAACCTAAATAGCAATAAATAAACACATTTTCCAAAAAAAAAGTTTTTATCATTATTAATACTTACAAAAATATTTTTCTTGCTTTTTAAAATTTTTAAAAAGAAAAGGAAATAATACATTTATTAATGGTAATATTTATGACAAACATAAAAAAAATCTTGGAATTAAATGAACATTTTACATGTTCTTTAACTCGAATAAAAGAAGTAATTAAAATATATAATCATATTATGACATAATATAGACAATACACTCAATTGCCTTTTCTGCTCTATTTAGTAAAGTATTTTTACCGCTTCATTAAAAAAGAAATACTACGGATATTTTCTTATATAGCTCATTCAATTTGCTAGAATAAGTTTTTTTTTCTTTCAGAAGGAATTATTAAGATAAATGTTTTGAATAGTTTGCGCTTCATTTTCTTTCGCAATCCCTAACTATTCAGAAACCATTTCTCTTTGTTCAAAGAAATAAAAAAGAACTTTCTTTAGTGTATGCAATATAAAGAAAGTGTACCGATAATTCAATAGATATTTTCGTATCTGATATATTTTTTTCTTCGGATCTGGAGTGATTTTCTTTGAATATTGAGTCAACCTTTGTTTCATTTTAAAAGAAACGGTACTTACGTAATATACCATTGACCAAGATGTCGCCAAATGTTGTTATCATTATTACTGCTGTGTTGGAACGTGGACTCACTGTTAGCTGTATATCGTGGCAATTGGCGACATCATGTGATTTGACGAAATTGGTAGGTGGTATGACACGTAAGTACCCAATAAACTTATACGCAACACGCAGGCTTCGTAATTTTCATTAAAATAATTCAATATACAGAGCCTTAAATTAAGAGTTCAATTTCTAATTCATAAATTAAAATCAAATTGTGAGAATGTCTTTTACTTAAAAAAAAAATGATAAATCAAGAAAAGTACTAATTTACCTTCGATTTTATTAAAATAATTTTTTTCAAATCTTATAATCCCTAACAATGTTCGTAAATGAGACACAGTATAGTTTAAGTAATTTTCTAAATTATGAACTTTATGGGATTTGGTGATAGAATTTGAATTTTGAAACATGGATGAAATGAATTGGCAACATTTTTAACATATCACTTCACTTTTCAGGCTTTCAGACCCAGAAGACTAAATTCAAGTGTCATTATAGTCTCATGGTTAACTGCCATCACGAGTTTCCATCTAATCAATTCATAAATTCATGTGACGTCATAGTCACATGGTAAATGTAAATATATGTTTCCAGCCAATCAACTCATGCGTTTCGCAGTAACTAGCTTTGCTTTTGCTTTTTTCAGAAACTTTCTTTGAAAAAGACATACTTATCAAAAATATTAAACCACACAGGTAAACAAAATACACATGATTTTAAAATACAATACAAGTATATATTATTGGAATTTTTTAAAAAAAATATATTTGAAAAATCTTTTTTGAAGAATTTTAATATTTTAACATCTTTATTTAGTTATCAAATCTAAAATTTTACTAAAACTTTAACGAGTAGAACAACAAGTCCCAGTCTAATATCAATTTGGAATTCATTGGGAATACATGACTACATTTATGAAAGTTTCTTAATTTACTTATTTCCCACATTTTTCCTGAAACAGCTTTAATTCCTCTTAAATAAAATCTCACATTGGAATGCATATTAAAAAGAAATATTAATCTTCCTCGAGCAAATTAAATTGTAAAAAACTGCATACTCGAAGCAGAGTTATTTAATTTTTCAGAAAAAGTGAAATATCTAAGAAAAATTTATAACCTATATGCTGAAGTACTCAACATCAGAAAATAATTAAAAACGAAGTAATACAAAGTACTACAAAAGGTATTTTAATGAAAAATGAGTGGAAAATCATCATAATTTTTCCCGTAAAAATGTAATATTTTTATTTTATCAGCGAATCGAAGTAAGGACTATTATTTTAATAATTATTTAAAATTTAATTCAGTTTTAATACACACATACACAACATATACTTTATACTGTACAACAGATACAATAACAAATTACAGCAGTCCCAAACTAAAACCGAACAAATATTTAATGACTGTTGTTTTTGTTGCTGACACTTACAAACAGCCTTTATAGTACAATGCAAATCAAATTACTATTTTCCTTAGACAAAAAAAGAAGCAATTTAATTGAAAAGCCCTTGTGTTTTTACCCAGAATTACATATATACAAACAGTATTGAAACAAGCCACGTTTGTTACTTTCCCCGCAGCAACACTCACATTGTGGAAAATTGCGTTTTACAGGCAAAGCACGCTTCCCAGCATGAACTTTTGAAATGAGATTTTGGCAACCCCAGAGGATGCGACAATGGTTACCAGATTTGTGACTATATCACCGAAGGCAACAAACACAATATAGCCAAGGAAACATCGATTAGGCTCTAGGATTGATTCCCCTTGAAATTACCATGAATCTATATAAAAGAACTTTGCAACGAAATGTGGAGTGCATTTCAGAACAGAGTTCAGTCGTGAGAGTTGACTGAGATTATAAGGAGATTTTATTTGTCCAATATCCTGCAAGTGGAATTGTTCTAGAGCACGGTTGGGCAACTTGTTTTGGCTCAAGAACCGTATTATGAATGCGGAATGTAATGGAGGGACGATTGCATTCCTTAACTTTGCATTTCAGAAAAGGTATAAATTGTACTATACAAATCACAACGAATATAACAGAGGAAGTTTTATTTAGTTTATTTATTGAGCTTATTTATAATGCTATACGTGCCTTTAATTTTAGAATCAAATTAATGAGACAAATGTACACTATATAATACTTTTCTAGAATTTTTTTAAAAATCAGGAATGAGATTATTTGTTCAAGTTGCACAGCCTGCAAATCAATGTAAGCCAACTTGAATTGATATTTACTCTTGTTGATCTTCATGCAAAAAAAATCTTTTCAAATATTTGTTGATCCAAATATAAAGAACATTTTCTGTCTATTTAGTTTCTTACAGCCTTGGCGGGTCAAAAAACACTTTGCGGGCCGTTATTTGGCCTCCCCTTTTCTAAAGGGCCGTTTCTGGAATATTATAAAGCTTGTTTATAACAAGAGCAATTTGCACTATTGAAAGTAATCTGTTATAATGTTTTATATATATATATATATCATTTTCTCTTCTTGTAGTTCTGTATTTGCCCCTGTCCATTAATAAATCTATCTTCAAAAAATTAGAGTCGTCGGCTGATTTTATCTCACGCAAATTTGCAACAGTATAGAGCAGTGCTTCTCAAATGTTCAATATTTGCGACCCAATTTACAGTCATAAGTTTCATCACGCCTTCCTCATGCAATAGTTATGTATTGGATATAATAATAATGTCCCTCGGCACTAAAGGTACAATGAGACTTTAATTATAAACCGTACAAATGATCAAGATAAGTATTAAATTTTGTATATAATTTTGTATATCACAAGCCCATGGGTAATTATACTAAACTTGTTTTTAATTTAGCATTTATATACTTTAGTAATAATATTATCATGGTTATTATTATTATGCTTTTCTTAGTATTGACACTTCGTGTATACATTTCATATTTTATAGATTATATCTGAGTGAATGCAAGGTGTGACATAAAAAAAAACGAGACTAAGTGTGAAACTTAAAAAAAGAATGGAGTTAGGTACAAATGTTTTTGTTAAGGTCATCCCACGCACCTTCTCTATTCATGTGGCCAATTTCGCCTTAATAGATCGCGCCAGTAGGAGTACTGCGGCATTGAGTGAACACGTGCAACTGATTCTGTTGGAAAAATATCTAATCAATATCAAGTTTCTAGTGAAATTCAAGAAATCAGCCCCGAAAACATTTAAAATATTAACCAATTTTAAATATTAATAAAAGGTTTATGGAGATAAAACTTTGTCTCGTGCACATGTGTTTGAATGGTATAAGAGGTTTTCAGGGGGAAGGGTCAGTGTGGAAGATGATGAACATGCTGGGCGTCTAAGGGCAGCGTATACAGACCAAATCATTGCCAAAATTAGTGATATGAGAGAGTTACCACTCACATCAGTGGCCAGACTGTTAATCAACTCAACTGTATTGAAGCACTAAAAAGACTTTGGGAAAAAATTAGGAAGAAAAGGTCAGAATTGGGGAGTGATGGACGGCTGTTGCACCAAGACAATGCACCCTCTCCCACGGTTCTATGTGCCAAGCAGTCTCTGATCAGCAAAAACATTAATATGATGGGGCTTCATCTTTATTCACCTGATTTGACCTCATGTGCCTTTTTTTTACTTCCTTCAATTAAATCTTGCTTAAAGAAACCCATTTTACCTCAGTCAAAAACGTAGAATCTACTGAAGGACCTTCCAAAAACCTCGTTCCAGAACTGTTACCAATAAAGGCATCACCGAAAGCAGAAGTGTGTGAATGCTGAAGGGAATTACTTTGAAAGTGATACTGTCAAGGAAAATTGATTATTTATTGGAACAGTCTCGTTTTTTTTATGTCACACCTCGTATGTATTTCTTTTTTATTATGACGGGATGTACTTTGTTTTGCTTTCTTTCAGTAAATTGATAATTGTTTTAAATCTTTATTTTCGGCATGCTTGCCCCCCTTAGGGTTATCACACCCCCTAAGTTGCCCGTGAACCACGGTTCGAGAAACGCTGTATTAAATAAAATAACAGTTTCTCTCTCTTTCAATCAATATAAAATTATTTTATTTCCTTACCATGTGACCCTCTTCCAAATACATCAAGAATTCTGTACATAAAATTCAAGACAGAATTGTTTAAGCTTTATTTCATTAACAACTTGACGAAGAAAACAGTTACAGTTTGTTTTTACCGAAACGAGTTGAAAACACTAAAACGAAAAGAGGAGAAATAGAGCGAAAAAATCCAGTCCTTAAAACTAATTATGCAAATAGGATTACGACACCGTCTAGAATTCTTCACTCACTTTACGTGTGCTCTGTGCACAGAATTAGTTAAAGGTTGCTTACATTCAAGAAAACGAGATTAGTTACTTTATAAAGATTAAATTTTGATAAGAGGTGTTGAGAGAAGATGGAAAGAATTTTAGAGTCATGTTTGTGTTTGTCTTGCATTTGTATTCATGCAAAGCTCATTCCTTTTGAAAAGGATGACGGAGTTGAATATAATATTAAAAAGTAGTTTTTAAAAATGCATCTATTTTTTGAAGTTTTAAAAATTATTCTTTAGCATTTAGGATAAGATCTAAATGCATATTTAAAATCACGTCCAAAAGGTTATTTTAGCTGACAATTTGAGTAATGTATGTTTTAAAAATTGAAATTAGCTTTGAAAAGAAATCATTTTAATGTTAGAAGTTTTAGATAGAATGTAAATTAATGCACTCAGAGAGGATCACTTAAGCAGAGATTTTTGTCTTCTTTATTAAAGTATAACATAATTTTGAGTTAAGTGAATTATTTACATTTTTGTTGGAAGTTTATAAATCAAGTATTCAGTTTTTAACGTTCAGAAATAATTTAATAGCACTTATTACGCCTGTATTATTAATGTTTTATAGATATCACACCCTTTTATAATTTGTATTCATGTGCATTTCAAGTAGCTTTTACGGCTCTAGAAAATAATAAAGCTATCAACTCCATATTTTGAAAGAAAATTTTTTAATAAAAGCATTTTTGGCTTCCTCACAAATTATTCCTGGATGACATACATCGAATTTTTTGAAATAGCAAGAACTTCCTTATTTCCGAAATTAACTAATTACTTTGAGGTGAAACATGTTTCAGCTACAAAGAACGGCCCTTTTCATGTGCTTTTATTTCCTTTTTTGTTGGTAATGATGACTTATCTAATTGTATGAATATGTATCCATTTTAATTAAAATAATGATTTTCGACACCTAAATACTCTTTAAAAATAAATACCACATATTCTGGCAGATAACACGGACTTTTAACATAAAAAACAAGACCGAAATTTACAAGTGCGCTTTATACGTCGAGATATAAAAAAGCTTTAAAGATGAAGAAAAGATGAAAATAAAAAGAGTAGAGAGAGAGAGATTTCTCTACATATATCTAAATAATGTTTATTTTAAGCAAATGATATACCTAATCAGTGGCGTAACGTACACCCCCGCATTGCGGAGGGCCCAGGGGCTCTAAGGGGCCCAAAGCTTGACTGACGTTAAGTACGTATTAGGGCTTGGGGCCCTAAACCTGAGTTTGCAGGGGGACCCTAATGTTTTCCATTGCGCCATTGTTGCAAGTGTACCTAATACACTTTCCACAATGAAATATGTTGTAAATTTTGGCCCTCTCCCTCTTTTCTTGTACTTTAGGGTTGGGGTTTTAGATGTATATGTTTAAATGACTGGGGTAATAATTCGAATAAATGATTTGCAAAGATAAGACCATTGCGCATGTACATTTTCGTAAAAAAACAAGGGGAAAAAACCCGTTGCGCATTATACCACGAATATACCTAAAAATTTAAAAATACAGTTTTAAAGTATAGGTGTGTGTGCTATAAACAGAATTACATGGTATGTGCATAGATGTTTCCGTTGCATATTTTTGTTAAATGGAAATAATATAGTTAATATAATTATATTGCCGCTCGGGTGGCGTAGTTGGATAGTTGATAGCCCTGTAGACTCAAGTTTGCGTGTTCGGCCCCAGGTCCAAGTAAGGAGAATTTTCATGATACAAAAAATCGACAGCGTACATTTCGTATGATTATGCTGCAAGTTAAATAACACTAGAGTGCCGATTTGGCTTGGGTTCTCTTGACAAAATTAAATTTCCTGGTACAATTTTGCATCGTCAGTTCTCTCTGGGGACGACAAAATTATATTGCCGCAATTGGTATCCACCAATATGGTGCCCCACTGAAAAGTAATACCTGCTTCCTTGGAATATAGTAGGTCTGCAATGGTAATTACTAATCAACAGCCCTATTCGAAAGAATACAAATACAATTATATAAATTATTGTTGAAGAAGTAAAAAACAAATCTTGTTACATAGATACATAAAGAAAGTAATCACTCTTATTTACTCTTCAATCTGCTAAAAAAAATCAAGTCGAGGAGGAGCAGAGTTTTTCATGCACCAAAAGTTTTTCTCGCATTGTCGATTTTTCTTAGGGGTTTTCTGAAAAAGTTAAAATCTGGCATATGAATCAATTGGCTGAGGATGGCTCGTAACTGCACCTGCCATTTAAACGCGATGTTACACGAATCTAACTTACGACAATAAAATATTTTGAAAACTAATTAATAGCAATACAAAACTCTCGTTGGAAATTAGTGAACAGAAGTAAGTACATAGAGTTCATAACACAAAAATTAAACTCTAGCAACTAAAAATGCATTGTTTTGCGCTGTTCAGCATTTAAGCTGCTAAATTGAAGCATATTAACTTCTTTTCCTTTTCTCTCAATAAAAAAAATCAAAATGAAATTATTCAACTATTCATTGTAACGAATTACGAAAACTCTTGCTTTACGAAGCTTTTCTTTATTAAATTCCATAGTTCAAAATTATGAAACAAAAAAAAACACTACATTGCTCTATTGTATCAAAACATTTTCCGAGAAATGTGCCATGTGCAATACATAAATTTATATTTATAAAACGCATCCTTGAAAAAGAAGGATTCTAAACATTTCTAGATAAGAGTTAGTTCTTTGTTAGCAAACACAATTTTACTTTTCTATGTTACATCCGAACTTCCTTTTTTTAAATCTTAAAAGTTGATAAACATTTCTACGAAACAGACAGATGAAAATTTTCAAAACTCTCTTTCACTTTAAGATTTCTTAACACTCCAGTCAAAACAGTTTGCAGCAATGACTTTCCCCTTCTAGTATATTGAAACGGTTCAGACCAGCCTGAAAGATATCACTTATTAAAAAAATTCCCACTTGTACGTTCTCTTATTTATTTTTTTCTCTTCCACTCAATGCTTCGTTTCTATTTATAGAACATGGCTCCTAGAAACGGGAAATTTTTTTCCCTATCTTTTCCCTTTTTCACTTGCCAGCTTTCTCGTTACTCGCTCGAGCAAAGTTAAGTTGTCGTCTAGTAATTAGGTAAGACTTACCTCGGAAATAGAGACGTTGAGTGTGGCTGAGAAGGTAGCGCGAGTGGAGAAAAAAAAATGGCGCTGGTGGTACAGATTAGCAAGTGTTTAAGTTCTTAATGAGATTCTTTTTAGTTTTTACTTTTTTCCATCTCCGAGTTTTTACTCTTAATGAAAAGTGTCATCTTAGGATAATTTTACTCACCGAGATGTAGTTGGGAAGTAATTTTATCGATTTTTAACCGCAGGTTTGTTCTTAATTTCACTTTTGTGGAAGAAAGAAAATATTTTTCGTTCGAATCACCTTTTTATTCTTCTTAAGGCTATTAGATGTTCGCGTTCTTTTTTCTTCTTCTCCTCAACTTTATTTAATCGCTTTCTTAATTCAGACTGAAATTTTATTCCTATTTTATTTTTTCACATTTTTTTTATAAGATGACGGTCGCCCATAAATGCGTAAAGGCAATTAACACTCCGCTACTCGCGAGTAATTCCAGTATACGTGGGTAATTTTTATGTCCACTAATTATTATTTCCGTTACATTGATTTTTAATTTGGTTAAAAGACTTTTCATTTATTTGATTTCACGTGAGCCCCGGAAAAACAATTTGAAAAAGGTTTTAAATTTTGAATTCTTTTGAGAACGCGAGAGATTTCCATTTTACAATCCTTTCCAATTTAAGTAAGTGAAATTTCCATACACTTTTCAACCCTGAATGTTTTTTTTTTTTTGGAATTGAAACGAATGGGTTAATATTTTTTTTCTATTATGTGTGATTTATAAAATTGGTTTCTTTTAACAACAAATATATTTTTTAAAATTTTGACTATATCTCTTGTTTTCTTAATTGATTAATATACAAGCTGCCAGGTATAAAAATTCCTTTTATTGATTTTGAAACTTATAATCAACAAACTTTTACCTTGTATATGTTTATTCCATATTATTATATTAATTTTCAACTTAATATTGTGGCTCGTGCCGCAGATTTTTGGTAATCCCTACGAATGGGAATTTTAACTGTATCTTCCCTATCTGATGTGAAATTCTAACATTAAAGACGGAGTACCGTAAAATCTGGTGTATAAAGTGCACTTATACTTTCAAGCTGCATTTTTGAATTCTTAGGTATATTCGCCGTATAACGCGCACCCCCTTTTATACTGAAAAAACCTGAAATGTAATTATGCAATTCTCATTTTTTTAAGTAATTTATTCGAGGTATTATCCCAGGCTTTTGAAAAAATAGCATACTTCTAGAAATACAACTGAGTTCATTATGGGCATATCATTTCTTTTAAATGAACAATATTTCGATATATGTAGAAGTCTAATTTTTATGCTCTTTTACGGTAATTAAATACAGTGAAAATCGCTTAAACTCTAAAACTTTAAAATCAACTTCTAAACTTGTAAATTTCAATACTTTAAAATCACATCACATTCCTACCTTAGTTATACACTCAAGAGCCAAAACATTATGACCACATGTCAATAACGCGTTGGCCCACCTTTGGCGCGCAAAAAACAGCTTCAACCCACCTTGGCATGGATACCACAAGTCCTTCGTAGATGGCCAGAGACAGATTGTATCAGATGTTTAAGCAACGGGCACACAAATCCCAGATATTGCGAATTGGTGGTCTTTGAACTCTGAACTGCCGTCCCATGACAACCCAAATGTGTTCTATCGGATTGAGATGTAGTGGGTTAGGCGGCCAGGACATTAACTGGAATTCAGCATCATGTTCCTGGAACCACTCCAACACAATTTTAGCCTTGTGACACGTGATGTTGTCCTGTTGGAACATTCCATTTCCAGCTAGAAAAACAGAGGCCATGTAAGGGTGCAACTGGTCCGTAATGATGTTCAGATACCCTGTAATATTCATGGTCTGCTCTACCACAACCACGGGTCCCAGAGACGCCCAAGAGAACGTCCCCCAAAGCATAATACCACCAGGTGGACGGTCTGTGTATGACCTACTGTACAATGAGGGAGCAACTGTTCGCCTGGAAGACGGCGTATCTTGACACGGCCATCGGCATGAGGAATGACAAACCTTGATTCATCTGACCAGGCAAATCTCTCCCACTGATCCATGGACCAGTCGCGATGTTTCCGGACCCAGCGCAGGCGCAGTTGGCGATGACACTTGGTCAGCAAAGGCACACGAGTGGGACGTTTGCTGCGTAGTCCCATTTTCAACAGTGTCCGCTGAACAGTGTGCTCCGATACTATTCTACTTGACCCTGCATTGTATTGGGCTGTCAGCTGAGCTACTGTCTGGCTCCGGTTTTGCTTCACCATGCGAGACCGTCTCCAACGACCTTTTTCTTTGATAGCGTGTGGACGTCCAACACCATGTCGTCTACTGCTGGTTTCCCCGTCATTCATCCACTTTGCATAGGTACTAACAACTGTAGATCACGAACAACCCACGAGTCGTGCAGTTTTGGAAATACTTGTTTCGAGCCATTACAATCTGCCCTCTATCAAAGTCGCATAGAACCGCAGCCTTTCCCATCACACACAGAAGTAAGTGAAAGTATGATTCTTCAGACTCTCCAGCAGCAGTTAAATACCACTTCCACCTGATCACGAGCCTTCCACGTCATCCAGGCGAGTTCATTGCAAAATGTAGGGAGTGTATAAGCTTCAATAATGCAGAATGGTAGGTGTGTCATTATGATTTTTAATATTTTAATTCATAGTCCTACTCTTAATATAATCTCTATACTGTTTATATAAAAGACCTAAAGAGCTTTTGTTTCAGCTTACCAATAAATTAACAGCTTTTTCTTTTTCCAATAAATGCAATTAATTTTCAAAATTTTGTTGTAGGAGTGATAAATTTCACTTATAATTCGTAGTGCACCTAAGTAATTAAATTCACAAAAATTAGGTAACTTTTTGTCAATAGTTATATATAATAGTATTTTCCACGTAATCAGAAATTTTAGAAATGACCAAAACACGATCAAATTATTAAAATCTTACAATACATGTGAGGCTACCATATTATCTCGAGAACTGTTTTTGATACTTACGTATCATCACAGAAATGATGATATTAAAAATGCACTAAAAATTAATAGCTTTAAAACTCATATTCAAAAAATAGCCATTAATTTCTTTAACTCTCTTTCTGATACCGACAATATTAATATGTATAATCTAATTCCATATAATATAAATAATAATACTAAAAGGCCGAGGAGAATCCTCATGGACTCCTACAACCCGCCTTAAGTTATTTTCTCTCGCAATAATTTTTTAAAAATTATTTCACAGTAAATTTGCTAAATTTATTTTCATTAAACTTTATTTTTTATTCCTCTACTTTACCCCATTGGACAAGCTATTTTTTTAATCTAATTTTTTCACCCCTTGTGGGCAGCCATTATGAGTTTCTATCCTCACCCATCCCCGACAAATCAGAGAGCAGTGTCTCAGCTCTCAGCCAAGTCAACCATTCCGAGGAAATGATCTGAATTTTTCAAGTCAAGACGCCATTCATAGCCACGCCCCCCGGATCGCCTCCAATCAACCAATAGCCAACGTGCCTCTCCGCAGAAAGAAAAACTCCACAAACGTCGTTCCCACATCTAAGACTCTCACGATATAGGACTGAGGACTGATTTACAGTCCAGATGCCCACACACAGATCAACCGTCATCAACCATATCATCACACAACAATCGCCAACTCTATTAACCCTGATTACGAATATACATACACGGTGAATTGACAAACAGTGCTTCATTTCATTTTATGTTGTTAATAGGTTGCTATAATACGTAAATACCCTGTTTTGTCATAATTTGGCTTTCTTTTAGGCAAATTTCGCGAAAAATTATTTTTTCATTTAACATACATAAGACAATGCAGCAGGCGGAAATTATTTTCTGAAGTCGCCAATTTAATAAATTTACAACGGATACAGACTCGTTTGGGCTACCCTGTCAAACAAAAGCAAGAAAAAGTAATTTCCATCGTTTGATGTACGAAATTCATAGCTTTATGTTTTATTAAAATTCGAATTAATTTTTCGAAATGTTATCGGGAAAAATACACACATTTAAGAATATATCCTCTTGATTGATACGCGCTTTAAGCCCATAACACAGTTTTTTTTTTAACATTATCGCATCAAAACTTAAAAGTTGGGGCAGATTTCGTTTTTCTTCATTTCAAAAGTTAAATACTTGTAAAATACGTTCAGCAAAGTATTATTTTTAAGTGTATATTTATATGCAAGAGAAATGTTTCTTATTTTCCATCCCTTGAAAAATAATGAAATACATATGGCGTCAAAGTTTCATCTTTTTTAGAATATGTTACACCTAAAATAATTAAAAATATTTTAAAATTTTGAATAGTTCAGAAAAAAACGCGAAGAAAAAATAAATTTTTTTTTAAAAAAAGGAAATGTTTCAATATTTCTGCACTTTTTCTACTTTTTGATGTTTTTCCCCTCGTAGATTAAAGTTTTCAAATTCGCAATAACCGAAGCGAAATAAATTTATTTCTGTTTTGCTGTTTATATAAAATTAATATTTACTTGCAACAAACACGAAAGAATATTTTTGGAAAAAGTGAGCCATTATTGAAAAAGCTTCAAAATTATTAGGAAACTATTTGTTACTCAGTCACTAAAAATAACTACACAAATATATATATTTTCCAAAACTAAATCAATTTATCAAATAATTCTATCTTGAAAAACTTCAGTAAATGTAAATTTTCATCGCAGGAACATGTAAACGTTATTTTTAGATTAAATATAGGAAAAACCTTCGAAGAAAATGTATTAAAGTATTACTTTTTTATGTATTAACTTAAATACATTTTTAAGCAAAACTGGGTTGCAACAAATGAATTATTTTATTGAATTGCTGGGAATTATTATTACAAAGGGAAAATAATATTCTAAATTCAAAAGTTTAAATTTCTTATCGTCATAAACTGTTACAAATGCATTTTTAGTTTCAAATCCTTATTTATGAGTATTCATCTCAAATATATAAAATTGCTTTCATAACACTTTGGTTTATAAATATTTTTGCTGTGTTTTTCGTTAGAACTTTTTATGATTAAAAATAGTACAAAATATCCACTGTTACTTAAGAATTAAATTAGAAATCCGACACAGTTGGAATTTTGAACCGAATTATTAATAAGAAGGAAAACAATTCAATTCAAGAAGTATATTTTTTTTCTTTAAAAAAAAAACTGGAAATGTTATTTTAAAATGGAAAATTTTAAATTAGTTTTCCAAATATTTAAGCCTCAGGCATTATCGTATTGTATTACAAAAAAAATGCAACTGTATAAAAGTTGTTGGCGTATTACAGTTCTTTAAAAATATTTTAACCGCAGGCATTAGTAATTTTGAACTTTTAAAAAAAGTCGAGTTTTTTTTAGAAAAATAAAAGAAATCAGAACGAAGAACAGTTTAAAAATACTTCATTCTTTGACGTAATACATTAGATATCTCAAAAATAATCCAAAATTAAATTTTTTTATGCGAAATAGTAAGCAACCTTAAGTAGTGTTTTAATCAAAAAAATTATTTCTTTAATTTTCGTAATTTTAATTTGCTTTGTGTTTTCTTAAATACATTGTTCATGAATACAAGTTCATATTTTCATCAAAAGAAGCCCCTGAAAGAAATTTATACCAAAACAACAAAACCAGGTTGAAAAAAAAAATTGATATAAATTTTGAATCTGTTTTCTGATGAATATGAATAAAAGAAAATGTATTTGATTTTATGCGGAAAAGTCGAAGTACTTTAAAATTCACAGGGCATAAATCAAGCAACATATAAGAATTAGAAATTTAATTAGGAAGATCGAAATATAGTTAAAATAAAATTAGCATTATAAAAAATATGCAAAAGAAAATAACTAATACATTTTAAAAACACGTGCTTTAAGTAGAAAGATTAATGCATTTTAACGAATTTCTTAGCGGTATCTACGTTTACGCAATCTTATTACTTAATACTGATTCCCAGAAAATATGTCAAGAACCGTTCATTCTTTATTTAGAAAGTTTATCAAGTTCCCAAGATTTTTAACAGCTCTCTGTTTACAAAACCGTCTTATCCAACATCATTTATCACCGATTTACGCGAGAAAAGAATGATAACACATAAATATTTACGCAAGTCTCAATTCTCCTTAAAATACCATAACACAACGGACTCAACGCTTCCATTTCTCGCAAGCTAAACTTATTTATTTACAAAAGATCTCCCTTAAGACGATATCGACGATTTTTCATCACCATCGTACGAAATATAACACAAAAAATAATAAGCGATAAGAGATATTCAAAATATTATTTTTGATTTAACTTATCTTTGAACGTTAGATCCCAAATTCTGAGTAATACTTAGTTCACGAAGCTTCAATGAAACGGCTCTTAAAAGAATAATTTAGAGCATTTAAGAAACACTTAGCAATTTCCGCACACTCATTAAAGGTCACTAGAAAGTTACTTAAAAAGTAGAGATGGTCTGTTGTTTCCTCAAGTTATGAAGTCTTAAGAACTTTGAAGCGCTTAGCAGGCAGTGAGGATAAGTACTTTTGAAGTTCGCTCGGAAGTGATTTGTAAGCAAATAGTTGGAAAGCATCTACTTTTTTTTCTCCAGATGACAGAGCACCCGACACCCATCTCCACCCACTTCAAAAAGCGTGCTGAAGATGTTGAAAGTATGAAGTATGTATCTACTTATGCGATGATAACAAAAAATCATTTTCATTCGACATTTTCGAAAGCTTTGTAAGAAAAACCTTCTTCAGAAAAATTCGAACACTTCAGTGTTCGATATTGCGAGGTCATTTAAAATCTTAGAGATAAAAGAGTGATGTATTCATCACGTGCATAAATCGTTCCATAATTTGAGGTCACTGCACTCAATTAGATATTTAAAACAATTTCGCTAAAGTGTAGTTAACGAACCTTATTTCTCTGAGTTCTTTTTCTTTCTAGATGGTTTTTCTTTCAATCTCTTACTCAAAAGTATTTCCTACTTGAAGAAAAATCACGTGTTATTCTCATGAGAAATAAAAAAAAATATGAATATATTTACGCAATTTCAAGTAAAAATAATAAAAGTATCACCAAGAGATATTCAAAATTACCATAAATTCATGGTTCGTTTTCTAAAAATCTACACCACAAGGCTTGTAACATTTTTGGGGGAAAATTAAGCTATAGAACTAAGGGGGCTTTTCACGATAATCAGTTAAAAAACTGATTTTTGTTGAAAATAGATAACGAACTCTTCTGCTTATAAGGCAGTTTAATTTTTTGTTCTAACTAAATTGGGAGTAATGTGACAATTTAAATATGATGCTAGTGTGTATTACTTAAAAATATTAATTTTAAACTCAATAGCAACACAAAAGGAACAGTTCGAAAATTGTACTAATAGCTTTGTGAAACTTAGCACACTTATTAATATAAAAAGAGCACACCAATAAAGTTTATGGGTTAAAAGAGGTATGTAAAATTTTATCTTTTAAAAGCTTTTCTCATATTATACCCCAAATGAATTTAAGAAACTAAAAATCTTAAAAACGTTCTTATTAGAATGATAATACAATACATACACATAAAAAATCACACAACACCTTTGGTGAGTGTACGACGTGAATTTTTTTGCAATGTTCCTTACATTTAGTCCTTGTTAATTTTATGGAGATAGGGAAAATACTCCATGAAATAATAGCTTTAATTTAAGAAATCGAAAGAAAAAAAATACGTACATGTTCCTAAAAAATTTTTTGTAATTTAATTTTTTTTTTAAGTATATATATATATATATATATATAACGTATTCATTTCTATTTAGTTTATAGTATATAATTTTCTTATTATATTTTTTTTTAGTCTATTATATTTTTCTTATATATTCTAAATAAGTTTAGTTCTAATATATAGATGCGCCTTTATTCTTAGTATTGCTGTGTTTTTTTTATGCATTGAGTCAGTACAATTGTGGAATCTATATACATCGGGTAAGATTAGAGTTTCTTTGCTCATTTACATTATTGTTAATTATGGTTATATTCATTATTAACCTCTCTTGCAAATATTTTTGTTTATACATATTTATATTTGTCTATTGCTTCCGGATTCCTATAGTAATTCAATATTGCAATTTCTATTCTATTGCTGTTATATTCACCCACGTGGGTTTTAGGCTTTTGCCTTAGTTTATATTGGGAGCTATTATGTCAAAAAAATTTCTGCTGAAGGAGAAGGTTGAGATCTCACAAAACTTTGTTTAATCCTGTTTCACTGTCCTAAACCAGTGACAGCTCGAGAAATCAAAAAAATTTTCCACTCTAGCTACATTTATCTTTTTTGGTTTGTCATGGTTCCATGTTCTTGGTTCTTCCGGTCTGATCTTAAGATTCTTGGGATTTATTAGTCTTCTTTTTAATTATTTACTGCTATATATATATATATATATATATATATAGATAGATAATATAGATAAATTTTACAATTTTTAATTTGTTGACGTTAGAAAATTTTTTACCTTACAAAAACAGCAAACAAATCAACATTCACTGTTATAGTTAACTCAAATTCTAAGGAAATTCTATTTTACAGCTAAAGCAGAAAAATAAAAATAAAAGAAATATTTGGAAAAAACATCATCCCTTTAAAAACACAAGTATAATAAAAACTTAACAAAGCAAGTTTTGTTAGTGTAATAAGGCGTTAAAAAAAACTCATTTAAAGCATTTTTTATACAAAAATAAATTTTTTTTGTCATTTATTCACAAGGCTTATTGAAAAAAAAAAGGAAATTTAAAAGTAAATTTCTCACTCATAAAAGTAAAAAAGAAAACGGGGAAAAACACGACAGAATTTTTTTACAGCCAATTGAATCATTCTTCTCAATCTGTTCTCTAAAAAGATTTTACTTTAATTTTTTACTTCAGTAAACGAGGAGCAAAATATGACTTAATTACAAATGAATACATAAAAATAATTGTACATTTAAATGTATAATTAATCTAGAAAATTTTACAGTTTATCTTTCAGAATGCGATAGTTAGGGCATTTTTATTTGAAGTACGAAATTTAAATTATTCTAAGTTAAAAATAAACGAAGTAAATCAAATTTTGAAGACGTTAAAGTGATATTAATTTTGAACTTTTTCGTTAATTAGAACTGTCGTGATTATTTTCAAAGTTTAAATTTTATTTTTGATTATTTTATGTACTTTTAGACATAACTGAATTAAATGCGAAAATTTAATTTCTAAATGGAATGAGTCCTTTTTCACTTTATGATTTACATCACTTTCAGGAAAAACTAAGAAAAAATAACAAAAAAATTCAAAAGTATGAAACTTATCCTAAATGAAAAAATTATGTTAATTTTTAAAATATCATTTATTAAGTCCGATTTATTAAAATGCTTAACATGCACATTTGTGAAGTCTTACAGTGTTTTTAATATTGAATACTACTCACAATTTCTGAACCTATTAAAACGTATTTTCTTGACAGTTGAAATTATGTACATAAAAAATTTTAATGCTTCGTAATTATTGCTATTTTACGTCCATAGAATATATAAAGAAATCCTTTAAAAGTCTAGATTTAAATTGGTTTAAGAAAAATTCAAAATAATACATTGGGAAGCACAAAATATTTTAATCATACCACAAATTTAGAATAAAAATTATTTAAAGTTTATTACGAAATTAAATAATTATTAAACATTTTTATCATCTAGTGAATGCTTTGCACTAGATGTTTATCTTAATTTTCCTAATCAGAAAAATAAATTTACTAAGCTTTATTTAACTTTCTCCTTGGAAAGTGCACTTAAAATTAAATTCGATTTTAAAAATTCGTGTCTCTTATGACAGATATAAGAGTTTTATCTTTTAATTCTATCTTTGGGGGGGGGGAATTATCCATAATGAACTTTATATTTCATGAAAAAAACTTATTTTGTCTGTCTGAAATAAATCTCAGTTTCGTTTTGAAATTCATTAATGCAATTTTTCAGGCTTTTGAAATAATCTAAAATATTTCGATACATTTATGGCGAATAAATTATTAATTTCAGAAATGATAACTTTTCCCCAGAATAAATTTAAAAAAAAAAACTTTTGAAGAAAATACGAACTGATTATTTACAATTCCTTATCTACAATAACTCAGAAATAAACTCTTTAGATATTGCTCGCAAGATAAAATCTGTTATTTCGGAATTTTTAAGAAATATATCATACTGAAGTATATATAAATTTTCATTTAGTTACATTAAAAATACTCAAAGCCTACACTTTGCTCTTAATAAAAATTGACTGAGTTCACATGGATATTTATTTAAATCAGATTTCTTATATTTACTTAACAAGAATGATATAATAATAAAAGCATCACATTGCCTACAGCTAAATCAGGACTTTATTTTTTCTTCTTCAATAATTTGCTATCTGATCAAAATGACAAAATAATTTTTTTTCTCTTTTTATAAAAGAAGCAAAGAAACTGTATTTCTCGTTGAAAACTTTATTTTTTTAATATATAAAAAAAAAAAAATGCGAAATATCTTAAAAGTAAATTTGAAAAGATATTTTGTATATATACGTAATATCATTATGCATATTGTTATTACGCAAACATACGCTTATATTAGAGTACAGAATCTGTACCAGTATATAAATGATATATATATATATATATATATATATATTCACAATCACAACAAACTAATACAGATAGTGTTATGCACTATATTTAACTGAAATAAACATGTAAGTTATATTTGAATAAGATATGCTAAACAAAGTTCGAATTTTATTCAGTAAAAAGGTAAGTCAATGAAATGCTTAAACCAGAAAAAAATTTAATTTCTTTTTTTAGACATAATTTAGGACCAATTTCGGTTCTATATATTTTTTTACAAACATTTAAATATTTAGATGTTAATAGCGATAATATATAGATACATAAAGAGATTTATTTCCATCAATTTCGAAATGTTTGGTGATTAAAATGACATAAATTGTATTAATTCTCTAAGTATTTTATTTTCTCAATTTAACAAGAAGTATTCAAGCTCCTTTGAATATCTCAGTGAGACGGGAAAGTTATTCTGAAATAATTTTATTGTATCATAATACTTCTTGATATAAAAATGTGTAACATGATTCCATTTTTATTTATTTTATAAATAAAACTAACACATTGCCGAACATAATACATTAACAAAAATGACACATTGCTGTTTGATTTTAGGCTATGAGTCTTTACATAACCTTTTTCCAATCAATAAGCTAAAATATTTTAATAATATCACCAATCTATCAAAGTTATCAATAACCTTTTTGTGTTTAAAGGTGAACACTAATTTTTACTTTAGCCCATTGGCAGCACTTAATAAAACAGTCACTATATCCCGCGGTATTCCTAAATTCAGAACTTATTCCTTACTTCAACTAAAGTGATTTAAGGAAAAAGAGACCGGGGGAAAAAAGAGGAGAGAAATCTATCCAAGAAAGAGATAAGAAAAAGAAGAAAAAGTGAACCTTCCATTAAATACCCGATAAACGCAAAATCGAATTAACGGGAACAGCACGGAATTTTTGCCCTGCCAGCGGAATTCTTCCCCTCTGTACAGTGCACCCAGAAATAAACTTCTCCAATCCATTCAAAACTTCACCAAATCCCCCTCCTCACTGGAGAACTTGCACTGCCGATAGACCGTAAGAAAAGAGAGAGATTAACACACACACTGGCTTCTATAGCGAAATCAACTTAGCATGCATAGAATGCAAGCCACATTCAGTGTGGAATTCATTTGGTGTAAGTCCATTTTGCTGGCGAGACTCTGGAGAGATTAGTGGTGGTATTAGTGGTCGGAATGATTTGATTTTCGCACAGATTTAACTTAATGGTGTGCTGGGTGAGGTGTTTTAACTTAATGTGGACCGGTTCGGCTCCGTGAAGTATTAGCCAAATGAAGGTTTGGGAAAGTAATGGATTTTGATTTCAAACTCGATCTAACTGGCTTCGTAGTTTCAGGCGGGCATTTATTTCTCTTACTTACGCTTTATTTAAAGTATAAAATTGTTTTGAGAATAGCCAATAATACAGTTCGTATTCAAAAAAGAAGATAAACTATTACATTTACCTTTAATGCCCTAATTTGTGTAATATATGAGCTTGGTAACAGTTGCAAAAGCTTATTTTCTTTAGAAATGGCTACTCAAAAAAAAAAAAAATTCGTTTTCAAAATAAAATTAATCTTACGGGATTTCCATAATTTTGAAGAAAAAAATTGAAGGAAGGAAATACAAACAATTTCGAATACATTTTAAAAAAAGAGAAAGAAATTGTGGGCTCAAGCTCTACTATATTTAAGAATAACCGTTCAAAATAGTACAAATCACTACTGAAACTTATTTCAGATGAACAAGCAGATTATTTTATAAATGTATATGTTTTTTTTTAGTTTCTTATATACGAATATTATAACTTGAAATAAGTTTATAGATCAATTTAAGAAACTGAACAACTTTAATATACATTAAAATAATGAAAAATGCATTACATAACAAAATGTACAATATCGGTTTTGCTGTAAAGAAAATATCTTCTTAATAAATTTCATTGTAACATTTTTAAAAGAATAAGTATTAAGAAGATTCCTTCTAATTTTTATAAGAATTGAAAAATTAACACAATGTTGACCAGTCTTGAGATAATTCACGTTTTCAAGCGCAAACGTTACTGGCGGGTCACGAATGAATTTAAATTTGTATTTCAATTATCAGTTTCAATTTATGAAGTACAGGGACGCGATATTTTTGCAAGGCATATTGTGTACTATCACACGTGAGCGATTGGCATACAGTTTATCATATTAAAAATATTATAAGCGAGAGTTAAATTGCTTTATTTCCACATTCGACAACGAAATAATATCTGATGACATTAAATAGTCTTTGAGTAAAATTTTGCTGATCAATAATGCGCTAATTTATTTCAGGAAAAAAATGTTATCTGTTTAGAGCAAATTGCCCAGACATATTTATTTTTTTTTAAAAATTCGATTGATAAATATTTAAGTTTTTACAAAAATTTTAATTAATGGCTTTATTGTCTAATGATTTATTTGAATTTCGACATAATCAAATGAAAGTCTTTTTAGTATACTTAGAAATATTGAGGTAATCCTTTACTGAAATCACAAACATTTCGTGGAAAAACAATCAGTTACTTTTATATTTTTTTTTTTTTTTTTTTTTTTTTAACATTTATAAGCCCCGTGCACCACCGAACGTATAACACGGGGGTAAACAACACAGACAGAAGAAAGGATTACAACACAAACATCCATGCCTTCTCCGGGATTCGAACCCAGTCCCTGCGGCACCGCAGTCAGCTTCACTGACCACTATACCGGATGGGCGGCTTACTTTTATATTGAGATAATATTTTTACAACTCATCAGTCACCAAGCTTTCTTGTCTCGGACACCCATAAGTTATTGTATTTATTTTAATAGTATAGGGAAAGTGTTCATTAAAAACATAAAACGAGCAATATCTCTCTCTATATTTCGTAAAATATATATTCTGTGGTCTCTTTCTCTCTCTCTCTCTATATATATATATGTATATTATATACACGATTTCTGCTCGATCAATTCAACTTTAAAATGAGTCCAAACTCTTTTCCGAAGAAATTTAAGCAAGCTATACATTTACCGTATGTAACTCAATTTAGCACATAATGTTGTCCTTGTACGTGGTAGATTAAAGCTGCAAATAATGTAACTTTCTAAAACAGATGTAGACTAGTACAGCCTTACTGAACATCGATTTAAAGGCTCAAAATTTTCCGACACGCATGCCTATCATTTCTTTTGTTAATTTTTGTGTGTTTATTTTGACTTGGTCTATTTTTGTTCTGCCCCGCAAAGCGAGGGATTGTATATCCATTTATACGTTAAGAAAAGGTATTCTAGCTTTTATTGTATCCTGCTTGTTCTTGACTTCTTATGAATTTTTGAACTGTAAAAGTTTTGTAATATAGGAATTGGTTTCAAAATTTTCTTTGGTAAAACGGCCTAATTATAAATTAATTTTGAGAACTACTAAATTCGTAACCTGGTAACACATCAGTTTCAAACGTATAATGTTTGGTATACAATAATATGGTAATAGTTTTTGGAACTAGGTTTACAGTAACATGCATTATAAGCCGTATCAAATATTTTGATATAATTATTTCATAATTAGAAATATTATAATTAATGTTAGAGATTTCTTATAGCCAGTTAAACTACTTTTAGTGTGATCATATGGTTGCGAAAATTATCTCAATCAAAAATATTTTCAAATATGAAAGCATACCATCACATTTTATGGTGGATAAGTTCTCATTCGACAGATAATATTTAAAATAATCAGAATAATTTTAGAAGTTAGAAATAATCAAAAATATATTTATTACGAAAGAATCGTAGAAAATATTCTTATATTTTCATGTATGTTAATCGCAAAAGTTTTTAACAAATTACACATATAATACTTACATTTCATAGTATATTTATAGCATGTTTCTACATATTTTCACTCCTATTTCCATATATAAATAATAATTCTCTTAGATTTTTCTCGAGGGTCTTTAATTAGTATTTATTCATCATTATTCCTTTTATTATTATTTATCATTACTTATTTTATTTATTACTTCTTGAGCACTTTCTAGACTTCACAGGATAATTAATTTTAGTTTTTCCGTTCAGTATGAAATATATATATATTTTTTTTGTCCAATGGGCTGAGGATTGGTTTTTCACCATTGGCAGACCTAGTACAATCCCAAAAAGCTGGTATCACTCTTTAGTGCGGCGCCGTATAGGCGTATACCAATCGCCGCATTTAATTTTGACGCCAGTTTCCTCCACAGAGAGAGGCACCTGAGCTCTGACGATGTGAACTTTTACCAGGATTTAATTTTGCCGAGAGCGCCCAAGCCAAACAGACATCTAGGGATCTTTTACATGCCGTATAATCATACGACATGGCCGCTGTCGATTTTCTGCAT